>VWPU01018399.1:0-72955 GCA_013398955.1 Callaeas wilsoni | reverse complement strand
CCACGGCTCCGCCCCCGCCTGCCCCCACCAGCACGGGGAACGGCACCGGGTAACGGGAGCGGTACCAGTCACTCGGTAACAGCACCAGGTAATCGCACTGGGCATGGGGCACCGGGTAACAGTGCCGGTACCAGGCACTGGATAATGGCAGCAGGCAGTGGCACTGGGTGACGGTACTGGGCACCAGCACAGGTTAACACCACCAGTACCGGCACCGGCACCAGCACGAGGTAATGGCACAGGGTGTCATAAGTGAGTAGTGGCACTAGCACCAGGCACCAGGCAAGGGCAGAATCCAAAACAGCTACAGACTTTAACACCAGCAGCTCTGGCAGGACGCAAACCAGCACCAGAATTTGTCAGTAAGTACCGGGGAAGCCCAAAGCAGCACCAAGCCTTGGTTCTGGGAGGAGGAGTGACCAAATCAGTACCAGGTGGCCACAGACGTGGCTGCAGGGCTGCCTTGTGCTGACACCGGGCCCTCCGTGTGAAGCAACCGTGGCTGCACGGTGCTCGTTCCCACTGCAGGCCTCAGCTGACACTTTGCAGCCGCGTGCACGGCCAAGAATCCCAGTGCTGCTGCAGCCTCAAACAGCTGCTGGGACAAGATGCTGCATCCCCCTCTTCCAAACTGCCACGTCCCCTGCAAGCTGTGAGGAGATCCAAGGCACTGCCAGCTCCTCTGCAGTTGCTCAAACAGAGAAAGCTGACAGTGGCCATAAGAAAACCATCCTGAGGAGCTCTTGCAAGGCCGCTACCCACAGCAGACTCCTCCTGGCAGCACTGGCACCCCAGGGCAGTAGGGTACCCCGGGTGATGGGCACCCAGGGGTGCGGCTGCTGTGCGGTGATGGGCAGAGGCGGCGGCAGGAAGCAATACTGGGTGTGCTCATTCTGCCCCAGCGCTCACACCCACCGCATGGGATCTCCTGGGCTTTCACTTTCGTTACCAGCTCATCCTCTGTGGCCTGAAAAAACTCCGGAGGGAAATTCAGCCAAGACAGGTCCCTGTCCTGCTCTGGGCTGGTAGAAACACAGGTGACCCTTCCCTGGTGGGAATCTGGGAAGGACAGGCTCGTCTCTCCTTGTGCCAGCGCTGGAACAAGATCGCTCTCAGACAGTTGATGCACCAGCAATTGCAAATCACTTGGCCACAGTGTCAGAGCACAGCCCCAAGTTCCCACCTCTCTACTGCTTTTATCTATTGCTTTTGTACTAAAGTCCTCTGGCTCCAGCTCGGGCTCCTCACTGCCTCATCCAGCTCCACATTTCCAAGAGATAAATACCTGTGGGCTGGGCAGGCACCAGCCCAGCACCTGCTCCATGCAAACGCCAGCCACAAAACGGTGCTTTCCAACTTGCCAGCCTAACTCGGTGCCTGGAGCAGCCCTGGTGAATGACTGAATGAGTGACTCCAGCCCAAACAGCCCCCAGCTCCCACCAAATGTTTTGCCGCCTGTGCTCACCCGCTTGGGAGAATCTCATGCACAGAGGCTGACACATCGCTGCTGAGCCGCTGCCAGCAGAGCCCTGGCTGCGGTTCCTGGTGCTCCTGGGGCACTCCAGACCTCACAGAGAGGTGAGCTGGGACCCTGGCAAGCAGGGACAGGCACCCAACGTGAAGCCAGCAGCTCCCACACTGTCTGTGTTCACTGAGACAAAAGAAAAGGACTGGAGAACGCAGCGCAGGGCCCTGGTGCCTGCCTGTGGGATCTGATGAGGCCGACAGATGGTCTGAAAGCCTCATGGAGTTTGACTTAAAGACAGTCAAAATCTACCCATGAGAAACTGCAGTCACACTGAAAGCCATGGTGGAAAGCTGGAAGATAGTCAATAAAAGAAGATGTTCTGGACACAAGGAGAAGATGTTCTTGTTACGGAACATCAGGAGTGTACAAGAAAAAACTTGCATGTACTATGTAACTAATTGCTTGTATAGCTAATTGTATTACTGTTTAAATGGTCATTGTTTTGAAGACAGCTCTGTCATTGTTTGCTACGCAGCCAATCATAATGAACTACAGTAATTGTAAAAAAGTATAAGAGTAGTAACAAAACATAATAATAAACTTTTGCTTCTTATATTTTTAGATCTCAGCAAGTGTGTCACGTGTTCCGTCTCTACTTCGACACCTGCCCACCCTGCTTGGCCAGGACACTCTTGCTCTGGTGAGTTGCATCACGCGGACACGCGGCTTTCACAATCCCTGGCCCACATAACCCATCGGCGCAGTCAGCCAGGCGGGCACTGGCTGCTCAGGGCAGAGAAATCAAGGTCACACACAATGTGTGTGCGGCTGCTGGGGCTCTGTCTGGGCACCCCAGATTCGGGGGTATCCAGAGGATCCCGGGGACACAGCACTCCCCGGGCCAGAGACCTGCACAGCCACATGTCCTTGGGAGAGCTGGAAGATGTACACAAAACACCCTCCGTTCCCTCTCACTTCCCTCCTTTCTCCCTCCCCTTTCTGGTACGAAGGGGGAAAAAAAGGAAAAATAAATTAGTGGTGGGAGAGAAAGTGGAGAGTGCTCCATGCTGAGAGGGCAAATGGAATCCAATAAAATCCAATCCAATCCAATCACAATTCGTTTTCACCAGGTCCCAAGGAAAACTCCAAGCTGGCTGGTGGGGATGTTACCCAGAAGAAATTCTTCCTTTCCAGAGGACAAGAACAGAGGAACAGTGACTGCAGCAGTAACTGATGGAGAGGCTGCCCCTGGATCTGCCCTGGAACTGCTCCAGCTCTACTCCAGCGATGCCCCGAAGCAGCCCTAGCTCTGCCCTGGCTCTCTTTGGTCTTCACAGAGTCTCGGGAAGCCTGTGGGAAGGTAAGCATTATCCAGGCTGAGCCGCAGCTGGACGCATGGTCACCTCGCATGAGCTCAGCAGGATGCCGAATGACGCCGTGCATTCCGGGGACAGAGGGAGCCTGGAGCTTTGTAATGGATTTCCGAGAAAATTGCCTCTGTGTTTGGAGCAGGAGCGCAAAGAGTGCAGGCAGAACAGCCTTCCTCTCTAAGTGGCATCTCAAGGGTCTTAATTATTTCTCAGGAGTGGAAACATTTATTTAGGCGGCTCTGGAGAGGTCCTGACGCTTCTGGCTACTGCCCTCCGGGCACATCCTGTATGTGAGGCTCCTCTGCAATCCTCCCTGCTGCTCGTGGGATGTGCAGGGCGCTGGGCTTGGTCAAGGCACAAACACCCAACCACGTCACCTGCGGGCAGGACACAGCCTCGGCTCCATCCCCACCTGCTTACTGGGAAGCAGGATGTCTCACAGGGGAGCCCAGCCCCATCCCATCCCTGCTCTGGGTCTCTTACACTCCCAGGTCTGTCCTGAGGCCACAAAACCCTGTTGTGATAATCCAGCCCAGCTAATGTGAACCAGATGAATCCTCACATTAGTCACAGATTCATGTTTTCCCACAAAGGTCCCATTGGAGAACCAGTCTGGATGGGCCCTGCGGGGTTCCAGCCCTGGTGCTGGTGCAAGAGGCAGCCTGTGAGAGTGAGGCCAGCAGCCGAGGGGACAGGGCACCAGCACAGAGCCTGCCAGAACCCGGCCAGCCCACGGGCAGCACAAGACTCGGAGCCATGGGCAGGGGAATGTGGGGGCACCAGGGAAGCTCGTCACTGGCACAGGCTCGGCCTGATGGTGCCTAGTGCCAGTAGGAGGGGATGATCTGCTCCAGCAGAAAACAGAAAAGACATTTTGTCCAAGGGGGAATTTCCACAGGAAACCTCTGCTTCCAGCCACTCGGATATGGCTGGGAACAACCCAGCAAACCCTTGGCCTCAGCAGCCAAGCAGTGCCATTGCCTGGGCAAAGACACGTTTCTTCCATAGGTCCTCCGGCTAGGAAAGAACATGCAGTTTCTGCTACTGAAACACCCAGGGCAGTGAGAGCCCAACTGGGTCTGCAGAGGGCACCAGAACCTCCCATCAGCTCAGTATCTCTGCACCTGGGGGACACGGGGGGGGCCCTGCAGCACCCACAGCCCGGCTGGGACCAAGGACACAGTCATCTCATGCCCACCCCAGTGCTGGGGCTGGCTGGGGGCATCAGGAGCGCACGGACCGGGGCTGTACTTGGCCCCCCATCCCACGCTGGTGCATCCTGACATCCCTGCACATCCCCATGCATCCCTGCCCTCTCCCTGCATCCCTTCTCTTCTTCGCAGAGCTCACGTTGCCACAGTAACCGCTCAGTCCCAGCTGCTCCTTCCACAAACACACTGCCACAGGTCAGCCCGGTCCAGCGGCTGCACCAGGGCCAGGGCCCTTCACCCCATGTCAGGGCGAGCAGAGCCCTCGGTGGTGGGGCCACCACAGCCAAATGCTGCATCCTGAGCCAGGATGGGACACCTGTAGGGAAACAGGCAGGTTGTGTCCTCCTGGAATGGCCGGGAGGTGGTGTTTTTGGAAATCACGCCGTGCTGGAGCTCTAGGTCTGACCTCTGCCACATGTGGCAGTGGAAGCCACCACTGCTTGGCTCTGCTCTGCTGTGTATTAATCTGAGCATGATGCAATATTTGACTGCTGTGTTCTGAGCACTGGAAGCAGGGATGGGGATGGCTCTTGGCTTGGGCAGCAGCGGCATGTGCTCTGCAGCTCAGCATGTGTTGCTGTGGGAAGATCCTACCCAGCACCTGGGAGGGCAGAGGAGACCCTCAGGCAGGTCCTTGGGCAGGTGGCAGCTGAGTCCCAGGGGTCTCTGCCTCCCACCCCTCACCACAGCACTGCTCATTCAGTTGCTTGGCCCTGGGGATGGGGCTGGAGCCGCAGATAAATTGTGGCCTCTCTAATCCCTGTCTGCTGGTTTATTCCCAAAGAACTGTCAATATCGCACAGCTCAGACACCCCAGGTACCAGTGGGATCCTGCATGAGCTGCCTACTCTGGACTGCCCCTGGTCCAGGGCTGCCCTGCCAGGTGGCTGCCCATCCCCATTGGGCGGCCCTGTGCCCGTCACGCAAGTGTCCGCATCCCAAGCGGATTATCTGCATTTGGAAACCCCTAATCCGTTTGCACGCTTGGCTCAGACACCATCCCCACTCCTCCCCACTGTGCTGTGGCCCCGGGCAAGGAGCAAAGCCACCCCGTGACCTCCTTTTGGAGCCACAAACAACCTTATGCCCCAGCACAGGCAGAAAGCAAGGGCTGCACCCTTGCAGGGCTGGCTGGGGCAGAAGGAAGGGGACAGGATGCTGGCAAGAGTCCCTTGCCCCATTGGCCCCAGGTGCTGCAGGGGTTTCACCAGCCCAGCACAGGGACCTTCCCTGGGCACTTTCTCCTGCTGCACATCAGGTTGCAGGAGTTCCCAGCCTGGTGCCACCCAGAGCATTGACAGCAGGAACCCTGAGATGGGAGCAATGGCCCCTTAACCCCATTACTCAGGGCTGGCCCCTGGCCGAGCGGGGCAGGTTCCAACAGAGATGCAGTGGGCCCAGGGAGATAAGAAAGCCCTGATCCACAGGAATATGGAATGGGACACCATGTTCCTGACACCAAATGGTTATGGAAACCCCAGGGGTTGCAGTTGGGTAAGAAAATTCCTCAGTCCTGGGTTCTCAACTCCATCCTGCGGCTGCCAGGGCAGGCAAAGGGGGTCCCTGCTGATGGGCTGGGCCTCATTCTTTTTTGAGCTGCCCCCCACCTGCAGCACCCTGGGCTGCACCGCTGAGGCTGGCAATGATCCAACACAGCTGCCTGGGGAGCAGGAATGGGTTTGTGGCGTCTGGGCAGAGCCCTGGTTTGGTTTGACAGTGAAATGGAGGGGTCCTGGAGTGGGGTTGGTTCCCACTCAGACCAGAGCAGGATGCTCCAGGGCACACAGAGGGCAGAGAAGGCTCCAGGGGCACCTCCAGTGCCTCAAACCATCCAGCACAGCCAGTTCCACATGACCGGCATGAACAATCCCCCTAATCCTGCTCTGACAGAGAAATAATCTCTCCCTCTTGGCCTCACCGGAGCACAAACCCGGGAATGATCCTGTTTTCCATGGTATTGCAGAGGGCTAGGGGTGCAAGTGCTGGGGTGGGATCCACCAGGTCAGCAGCCAGTGCTCCCAGCCTCATACACCCATCCAGCCCTTGCCTTGCAGCGCCTGGGACCTTGCTGCCCCCAGCCCCAGCCCAGTCACCTCCACCCAGAGCCTGTCGACCCCCAGGGCAGAAGCACTTGCAGGGGCCCCACTGCAGCTCCAGACACCCTGGGCTGAGAGCAGCCAGAGCAGGGCCCCAGCGCAGCCGTGTCCTCCCACGCTGGCACCGGCATTTCCTTTACACAAGTGGAGGAGACCCAGGCGTGTCTCTGGGGCAGCGAAAGCAACCACAGGCCAGGACACGGCGATTGCCCCCCGCACGCCTCGGGAAGGGCCCTGCAGGCCCCAGTGAGGGGCAGCTGCCCACGCGTGCTGGGCAGGTGCCGGCAGCACTGGAGCTGGTTCGCACCGAGCAAACCGCAGCTGCGGCACCGGGGCCGCGTTTCGCTGACGGAGGCCCCAGTTCCCGGAGCGGGGTCAGGCGGGTGCCACAGGCAGAGCCAAGTTCACACCCCAGAGCACATCGCTTCAGGGCCTTTATTCTGGAGAAAGTTAAAGCCTGTAGATACAGCAATAAAATATACAAAAAATAAAATTTTTTACAGTATTGAATGCTGCCCTGGGCTCCAGGGACCGCGGCTGGAGGCAGCAATGGCGAGTGAGCACAGGGGCAATCATCCCCTCTGAGCATCCCCAGGGCCAGCCACGGACCCCCCATCGTGCTCCCACACAGCTTGGAGGGGCTTGCCCAGAACCCACAGCCATGGGGATCCTCCCCCCTGCCCTCTCGTTCCCTGCCCACCAGCTGTGATGCAGCTTGGAGGGGGCAGCTCTCCCACTGCCTCCCCCACCCCTCCACTGCTCATCCGTGTCTGTGTGCCCAATGCATTGAAAGGGTGGGAAGGCTCCCCCAGTTTTGGTAAATGCAGGACCACAGCCATCACAAGTCAGGACACCTGCCCTTCCCAACACCCACGTCACTGTCCTGTGCTGCCCCACAGCAGGTTCCTCTCCTCACATCCACCTGCTCCCTTCGACTCTTGCCCCTTCCCACCTTAACTGTGAGGGCCGACCTCCAACAGAAATGCCACATGAAGCCCCCGAGAAGTTGCAGACCCCATGCCTGGCCCCTCACAACCCAGAGAGAAAGGGACAGGCCAGGTGCCCCACTGTCAGCCATGCTGGTTCCCCCAATTCCCCAGGGTCCAACTGGTCTAACTGAGCACAGTGCTGGAAGCATAACAGTGCTCCCAGCACCAGCCTGGCCCCAGGGAAGTCAGGGCAGCCCCTGCGGCTTCACCCAGCTCCCAAAACAGGCCACAGCTGCAAATGCTGTTTACACACAGGTGCCAGTAGTGGGTAGCAGCACTGCCCTACCCCAGGGACACCAGCCATCCCAACAGGAGCCTGGGCTGCTGGCATTGGCCAGACCACTGTGCCCGAAGCAGGAAGCTGGGGACAAGCACAAGCAGCTCCCAAACCTCTGGGCTCCCAGCAAACCCAGGCTGAGTCCAGCAGGGGCAGTGCCTGCTGAGTCCAGGGCGGGAGCACCTGGATACATCCACCTGCAGTTCCAAGCCCTGTACTGGTCATCCTGGCCAAAACCAGGGCCAGGCGGATGCAGAGGGGCCCCACCCCAGCACCCTGCAAGCTCTAGGAGGTGCTGGGAGCAGCAGGGCAGACCCCGCCACATCCCCTCTGCAATTCCAGACTTGTAGGGTCTTTGGGTGCAGGCAGTCAGGGCAGCAGCTTCCAGCAGCGGGACTGGGGCTGTGGAAGCGTTTGTAGGAACCGTGGCTGCAATCGGAGGCAAATAGGCACTTGAATGAGCAAAAATAATAAAAAACTGTTATGGAAGGAAATAGAAAAAGGTTCATCCCTCTCCCCCAGATATGAGCGGCACCACCCCGGAGAGAGGCTGCTCTGTTGGGTCAGGTGAGGACCTGACCCGTTCAGGGACCCTGGCCCCCAGCTATTCCCGAGGGCAGGCCCGGAGCAGCTGCAGCCAAGTGGGACAAATCCGGGGGAGCGCTCTGGAGGTGGGAAGGCTGAGCCCGGGAAGGGCCCCGCGCGCCGGCGCAGCCCCTCACATGGGCGAGGACGCACACTCTGGGGTCAGCTCCATGTCGAAGGTCAGCGACTCTGCGGGCAGACACAGCCAGGGTTACGGGGCCCGCGCGTGGTCGCGGCCGGGGCCCCCTGGAGCCCCCCCCGACTCACCGAACTGCCCACCCGCGTTGTTCTCCGCGCCCTCGCTGCTGTTGCCGAACTGCATGAGCGAGTCCAGGGTGCGCGGGGACATGGGCAGGTCGATGGTGTTGCTGAAGGAGGTGCTGTCCGAGGGAGAAGAAGTGCAGAAACCTCCAGAGTCAGGGCCTGGCCAGAGCTCTCTAACACCCCCCTCCACCCGCTGAGGGGCCCCTGGGCACGGCCCAGCGGCCCCCAGAGCTCTCCAGAGGAAAGGGGCCCCAGAGGGGAAGAACAGGGCTGTGGTTTGGGCAGCAGCCGGAGCCTGGCTCAGCCCCCACCGTCACCCCAGGCTGGGAACCCCACAGTAACCGAGCAAAGCTCAGATAGAGGTGGAAAGAAAGGAAGGAAACCTCTCCCTCAAGCAAGGCTGAGCACACAAACACCCCCCAAGCACTGATAGACACCCCCCAGGAACACTCACGGGGTGACACAGATGAACTTGGTCTTCAGGTACGGAGCAGCACCTGCAAGGAGGGAGAAGCTTCATCATCAGCCACCCAAGGACGAATCCTTCTCTCCATCCCCCTGAACACAGGCAGTGCCCACCCTCTGCCCATACCCCGTGGGACCCCATGGCTGGTCCCACACTGTGGCTGTGCCCTCCAGGGATGGCACAGGGTCCCGGCTGGTGACAGTCAATGCTATTCTCGGAGCCCCTCTGTGACAAAGGAGCCACAGAAAGTCAACGACTACCTGAGTCTGTGGCTTCCGAGTGTTCCTGGCTCTCGGAGCGGCAGTACTTTCCAAACGCCTCCTCCTTGGGGATGTCTGGGTACAGATACACCAGTGGGGACACCAGGATGTTGGTGGCATCCATGATTTTGTAGCCCATGATGATCTCCGCAAACGACATGTTGTTCAGCTGCTGCTTGGTGTAAGGCTCCACTGACTGGATCTGTGTCTTCCCTGAGCAAGGAAGGAGAATTTTGGCACAGGACAAAGGCAGGGCTGCCCTCAGACACCCCCAGAGCAGTAGAGACAAGATAGGCCTGGGGCTGTGATCAGCCCTACCAGGCGCACAGCAGACCATGGGGCAGGACTGGGACCTGACTGGGTCCAGTACCATAGGAAACTGTGCCTATGGGCAGCAGGTGGGCACAGACACCTAGAAGCAAAGACCAGCAAAGGGCAGCCAGGCTTAGAAGTTAACCCAGGCAGACAGCTTGTTGGGACAAGGACAAAGGACAAGTGCTTATCAGAGGGTCTAAGCCCCCTTTGGAACCTGGAATGCCAAGCCAGGCACCCAGGGCAGTGAGGGCAGAGCTCGTACCGCTGATGTCCTTCTCCACCCACGTGAAGGTGATGCCACCTTCCTTGCTGCTCTCACTGAAGCGCAGCAGAAAGGTCCCCGGGGGCTTGGTGCTCAGGATGGCTCGCTCCCGCTCCTTGCTGATGAACCCCATGATGTACCTGGGCAGGAGGAAGCAAGACCAACAAATGTGGGTCAGGGCACAAGAACAGCTCCTCCAGGATGTAACCCCTGCCAGCTCTGTTCAACAGCAAGACTCGGCCTGGCCACTGACATTTTAAGGATTCCCAGGTGAGTTTTCACTCTGAACCAGCAAAAAGTATCCCAGGACAGCGCACCTGCACATGGACAAGGCACCCCACACCATGAGGATGTGACCTGTGGGACCCCTTCCAAGGCCCAGCCTCATCACAGTTTCTGGGCTGGCACTCACCCTTCGTTCCACAGCGCCAGGATGTACTTCTTCACCAAGTCAATGATGTTGTCCAGCCAGACCCAGAAAGAGAAGCCTTTGCCAGCCATGTTCTCCTGAGGAAAAGGTAGAGAGGCTGCTAGCACAGCTTGGAAGACGGGAACAGCCAAGGCAAGGTGCTCAGGGAAGAGAGGGAATTCTACCTTGCAGAACTTGGCCCAGGTGATCTGACAGCCAGAGTAATTCACACCCGGTCCTGAAAGAGAAAAAGAACACAACCATTTAAACAGAGTTGTTCTTCCAAAGACACCGTTTCCAAGGTTTGTGTCATCTGGGAGAAAGCCAAAAAGGCAACTGAAAATTACAGCTCTCAGGCTGAACATGGGACCTCACTCCTGGATGACATGCACAGGTGGGGAGTCACCCCAAGAGACAACAGGGATGGGCACGACACCACGCCACGTCTCCCAGAACTTACCCAGCAGTTTTTCTGCCAGTGTGGTCAGCTGCTCGATGCTGAGACCACGCTTCGTGGTGGAGGAGAACTGCCAGCTCAGCACCTCTGCCACCTGGTCCCAGGTCCCAATGGGCGGCTTGGTGAAGAAGTTCACGTTCTGCACGAGGGTACACACAATCCTGAGTGAGACATGGGACAGGAGCAGGGCCAGATGCTGCTCCAGCCTCAGTTTCCCTTCTCTCACTATGACATCCCCATCCTGACACCTGCCCTGCTGCCTCCCCACGCCAGCCCTACCTTGGGGTTGTTGGTCAGCATGTTGTACCACAGGATGGACGCCCAGGCATTGGGCATCTGGCAGATGTTGGAGATGACCACCACAGGCAGCGAGTGGGTCTGCAAAGAGAGGATGCGACCATGGGCTGGGACAATTCCCAGGGCTCCTCTTCACCCAGGCCCATGGCGGCAGAAGGCAGTGACCCACACCTCACCTCCAGGTCGATCTTCAGCCCCTGGTGATACACCTCTGTCTCAAAAGTGATGAGGTGCAGCTCCTCGGTGACTATAAGCGAGGCCTGGGGCAGAAGGGGACACCATGAGCACCACAAAACACCCACCCTCAGCCCGACACAGACCACCAGGCCCGGCACAGCTGCTCGGGGCTGGCCTGGCAAGCTCCCAATGTGCCAATCGGTGCCAGTGGACCCCCGCCTCAGGGCAGGGTTTCTGCATCCCCTCCCAGCTCAGCTGCCCCTGTCAATGGCCAGTCCCCCTCCCAGGGCCCCCTACACTCACATCGCAGTTGGCTCGGCCTCCATTCCCACACCGCTGCTCCCGCAGGGTCTGCAGAGAGAGGGACAGGCTGCAGCAGCGCCACAATGACACATGGCCATACAGGAGCAGCCCAGGAGCTCACGGTACCCACCAGGTGCTTGAACTCTGCTGAGAGGCTGCCATTGTTCGACTCCTCCATGTTCATAACCTTGGTGTTGGTCCCCAGGATGTTAAATTTTCGGGACCTGGGAAGAGGAGAGTGTGGCTGACAGGGCTGTCTTGGAGCGCATGTGTGGTAGGATGTTCGCCAGGAATAAAAGCAGAAACAAGAAAAAACGACCAAAGCAAACAGTGCACTTACCCCCGAAGTGCTGCAACATCCCCAGAGTCCCTAGAAAAAGGGAGAGACACCAGGTCATGACAGTGGCCTTCCCACCCTGATGCAGACAAGCTGGTGTGTGGTGCTAGCTGCATCCCAGCACAGGTCCCATGAGCCCCACAGGCTTTCCCCCGACGTGGGGGTGAATCCTCAGGACTCAGCGCCACCCTGCACCCTCCCCTTCAGCTGGAGGCCATGCTGGCCCTTGTTGTGGAGACTGAGCCCAATCCAAGGGCAGTGGATATCAGTCCCATCTCAGTAAGCCCACCCAGTGCTACTGGAAGGGAAGTACAGGACTCACTTGTCAATGCAGACTTTGATTTTCAGCTGATAGTTCAGCTCTGGAAACTTGACCAACAACCTACAAGAGTCAGCAGACACAGAGCATGAACATCCTCTCCACAGAAACACCTCCTGTTCCACAGAGCACCTGGCACAGCCAGCAGTATGGACCAGCTCCTCCGGTGGCCTCGGGCACACCTTCACACGGGCCTGGACATGTTAGTTCTGACACCTGTCCCCAAAACCAGGGAGGTGCTGATGCTCCCCTGGGCATCCCGAGGAGCTCATCTGCACTGCTGACTGCCCACACCGGGCTTTGAACAAACACCCTCCACATCACTGTGGGCCAGAGACTGCCACATGCCAAGGGGGCAATGGAGGCACAGTTGGGAAAGGGCAAGGAAGCTCCAGGCAGAGCCTCGTGTCAGAGCAGCCTCCCTCCATGGAGGCTGGCAAGGAACATGGCTCAGCTGAGCAGCAGCTGGCCAGGGATGTGCTGATGCTTCTCACCCCCGCAGTGGGATTTACCAGAACCCGGCTGCCTCCAGGAACATGGCGGATCCCCAGCCAGCCCTGCACTGAGTCATGTGGGCAGCGCTCCAGCCCGCTGGGATCATCCCTCTGGGATCTATCCTGCTGGTATCCATCCCTTCCCAGCACCACTGCTCCCCAGGTAAGCTGGGGGCTGCATCTGCAGCAGCATCTTCAGAGAGCGATCCCACGCTGCCCTCCCTGCTCAGCTCCCCTCCCTCACCTGGGGGGTGGTGACCCACCTGACTTTGGTGGTGAACTGCACACCTGTCTTGATGACGAGGGGCCGGTCGGGGTGCATGGGCATGCAGGGCTGCCTCTCCACGACGAAAGCGCTGCAGAACAGCACAGAGACCACAGTCAGACCTCACTGCCCACCCTCCACCCACGGCCATGACTGGGACTGCCTGCGGCTCCCGCCTGCCTCCAGCACCTTTTCATCAGGTTCCTGAACAGCTCCACAATCCGCTCCTCCAGCATGGGCCGGTGCTGGACGATTGGGTCACCCTTATAGGATACTTTTTGCTGAAGTTCTTCCAACTTCTTGATCTGCTGCCGAGTCTGTAGCTGCGATTCGGCGAGAGACGTTATCCTAGGGGAGCAGGGAGAACCAGCATTAGCTCTGGCGGCCAAGCCCACACCGTCCAGCCTGCAGAGCCCTCCTCTTCCCATGCAAGAAGACACTCTCCATGCCAAACCAGTCAAGAACTGAGTGTGTCTGTGGCTCCAAGCCCAGAACATTTTTCCAGGCCATGCATTACAAATAAAACCAGGTGACACCAGGGCCAGAAACTTTTTGGCAGCCTCAGAACCCCCCAGGCACGGAACTGGGGACAGTGGGACACCATTCCAGCTCTCTGCCCACCATCGTGGCTCAGTCTAAGCAGTGGGTTACATGTGCAGGCATCAGAAACCATTTTGCAAGGACATTTCCAGAGACCAAGAGCTCATCTCCACAGCAGGTGTATGAGTGCCACTGCTCTGGGGACTGACACGGTCCCAGCCAGCTCTCACCAGTTCTCAAGCCGGTCCAGGCAGATATTGGGTGGGCCGCCAATGCAGGCAATCTGCTGCCGCCTCTTCCAGTCTGCCAGTTCCTCATCCGCCAGCATCTTCTGCACATATTCCATGGCCGACAGCAGCCCAGCCAGCTCGCTCACTATGCCCTGCCAAGAGAGAAAGCAGAACCTTCAGCATCCTGTGACTTCCCCCACGGACCCACAAGTTTCATATTCACAGACAAGGCAGAAGTCACTCAAGGCTGTGCTTGCTGCACTGCTCCTGGTTCTGGCCACGCAGGAACTACCAAACTCTGACCCTGAAGAAGGGGGATCTGCACTCGGGGCAATCTGGAGGGCCAGTTGCACCACTCACCCTGCGCATCTGGTCCAGCGCCGTCAGCATTTGCTCCAGCTGCTGCATCTTCTGCCGGGTCACTGACTGGTTGTTCCCGTTCAGGTCCTGCATGTCTGTGCAGAGGTGAGAAGCTTCAGCCACACACATGGACTCTTCCCACCTTCTCAAGCGCCACAACAACACAACACTTCCACAGCAAAGTGCAGGCACCCTATGGCCAAGCAGGAACCTGGCACAGCCTCCAAGCACCTCCGTGGCTCTCCCGCACCCACAGAGGCCAATCCCCCCCCATTCCACTGCTGTGTTTACAGCAAAGATCGGTTCAGCTCCCTCAAGGGCAGCATCAGTGACAGAAACAAAAGACCAGGTTTCTCCAATTGCCATTCAAATGCTCTGAGCCTGAGCGCATTCCCGCTGGGAGTGGAGGCTGGAACACTTCTCCAGCAATTTTCCTTGCAGGAACACACTGTGGTTTGCAGATGCTAATGAGCTGACATTACCTCCTTGGCTTTTCAAAGTCTTGTAGTTAAAATCAAAGTCATCCTGGAGATTCTCCACCACTTTCATCTTCTGCTCCAGATCCTGCAAGGCAAGAGATGTGGTTTCATTCAAAGCACTCAAGAACCATGTTGGGGAAAGCAGAAGGTGCCCAGGCAGACACATACCTGCACCCTCTTTCTGACATCCTGCAGGTGCTGCTCCAGCATCTGCTGCTTCTCTGTCACCACAGCTGCTGTTGGATGTGTTGCCTGTCCCCCTTGCTGCAGAGGGGACAAGAAGGACATAAGGACAGGGCTGTAACCCGGGGATGCTCCCTCCTAGCCTGAGGAGGTTCTGCAGGGTCTTCACTCCATCCCTAACACACACCGCGGCAGCTGGTTCCTTACTTCAGCATCAGCTCCAAGATGGCACAGGGTCAGGGAAAGGAGAGACAGGGGCACCCAGCTCACCACACCCAGGCAGAACACCCAGGCTGTGTCCTGGCTGTCGGGAATCTGGGATACCTGGCCACTGACCTGGGCTGCAGTGGCAGCTGTCTGGAGGAGCCGGGACTCTTCCCACAAGCAGCGAGCCACGATGCGGGCTATTTCCATTGGCTTCTCCAAGTATCTGCTCTGTGAAGGGTCAAACACCCCACGGTCAGCAGGCACAAGGCAACCCTCAGGATCTCCACATCCTTGAGGGCTGTGGACGGTGAGCTGTGCCAAGGAATCGCTTGGACGCTGACCAGCTCCCCCACCATGCCTACCCCTGCCAAGCTGGCACTTCCCACCTCACCTGCAGGAACTGCTTGATGCGGCGCAGGTTGTGCTGGTACAGGACATTGGACTCCTGCAGAAAGCGGCTGTACTGCTGGTCGATCTCGCCCAGCAGGTTGTGGAACACCAGCGTGGCGTGCGACTCCTTGCTGGCAGCATATGCCCTGTACAAGGGAGGGAGAGCCCTGAGTGCCTGGCACGGGGCAAGGGGCAAAGCAGGGGATCATGCAAGGGGGCTCTGCTCACACCCACCATCCCCTGTGCAACTTACAGAATCACACAAACATTTAGGTGGGAAAGGACCTCTAAGATCGAGTCTAACTTGTGACCGATCACCATCTTGTCAAGTAGACCGGAGCACCAGGCAGACAGTGCACACCAGCCCCTGATGCCTGTGACCATGTCCCACACGCTCACGGACAGAACCCAGGGATCAGTGCTCTGTGTCAGCCCCGTTTACAACAGAGGTCAGTGTCAGCCAGCCCTGGATGGGGACATCCCCCTGTCTCAGAGCTACCTCTTCTCCTGGTCCAGGGTCTAACACAGGGCACAGAGTCCCACTCCATGCATAGTCCTGCCTCCCTCCATGCCACATGAGCCCTACGGAGGGAGGCCAGTCCCACCACACCAAGGGCCCAGGGAAAGAGACAGAGCTCCTCCAGCCCACTCAAGCCCCTGCGGGTGGGTGTTCCGAGCAAAGTCCCTTCACTGGCATTTCAAAAGGCCTTACCAGTCCTGGCTTTCAATCCACGGGGCCAGGAACTGCCGGAGCTCCATGGGGAAGCTGTCACTGTAGAGCTGGTGAAGCTGCTCCAGGTACCGCGTGTCGAGCTGCTGTAGCTGGTTCCACTGCGCCATCCTGGCCAGCTCCGGAGACCTGCCGGGATGGGCACACACGTGGCTCAGAGCTGGCTCCCAGTGGGCTCCTGGCTCCCTCCTGCCAGGACCCAGCTGTGACTACTGCACCCCTCTGAAAAGGGCTGAGGGGGCCAGCAGCAGAGACAGCCAGGGCACGAGCCCAGGGCACAGTGCTCCAGGACAGCTGGCACGGGCAGGCTGGTCACTGGCAACAGGTAGGAATGAGGCTTTATTTTGGTCTCAAAGGCACCCCTGGTCAGCCCTGCTGGGAGGCAGGGAAGTAGCTGTGGAGCTTACAGTAAGTGTGGAAGGCGGAGACTGCCAGGAAACTACAGAAACAAGGAAGGAGCAATTTTCAAGTTCTCGACTTGTATCAATGGAAATCAAACTGACGCTAACGAGGGGACTCCAGCTGTGCTGGCAGACCAAGGCAGAGCTCCTCGTGACACCAGCAGGCAGTCACTTCCCTGCAGAAAGCGGTTTGCTTTTCCCAAAGGTCCCTGCGCTGAGTGATGCAGCATCACTGCATGTCCTGCTCTCCCGAAAGACTCCTTTCCCATTTGTCTGGGTGTGAGGAAGGAAAGGGAGAACATCCTCTGTGGGCTGAGGCACCAGGAGGGGACAGACATCGGCACTGACGTGGGAGTTAAAGAGGTTTTTAGAATTTCGCAGCACTGAACAGCCCCAAAGGCAGGAGCAGCCTCCACAGGACATTAACCTTGAACTACAACCCTCTGGTGCAATCCTCAGAGAAGTCCACATGAACCAAACCTGCTTTCAATGGACCAACGAGCGAACACGAAAGGAGAGAGCCAGTGGCCATGCAAGGTCCTGCAGACAACAGACTCTTTCAACCCTGGAGTCAGACCTGGCTGATGTGACAGAGCCTCTGTGACGCTGCAGACCGAGGGCTAGGCTCCGAGCCGTGGGCCAGGGCTGCGCGTGGGGCAGCACAGCGGAGCCCCCATTCCACAGGGGGTTCAGCTCTTTGTGGCCAGCTCTCAGCTGCAGCAGCCTGGGGAATGCTCCCTCTGCCCCAGCAGCTGCAGGGCTCCAGCCCTTCCACTCGGTCCTGGAGGCCACTCCTGCAGCACGAGTGGTGCTGCTGCTGGGGGGGAAAACCCATCAAATGCACAGGCCAGGCAAGAGCGAAAGCCCACCAGCCCCGCAGGGAGTGCCCCGCCTGGACGGTGAGCTCAGACGCCTCGCTTCCTATTGCGCCATGTGCGGGGGGCGGGGGGGCTGCACCAGCCCCTCCGGAAACAGCAGCAGCACTGCCCCAGCCCGGCTCCTGCCACAGCCGCGTTTCCAGCTCTGAGCCGAGGACAGTGCTGCAGCAGCACGGCACAGGAGGCAGTTACCTGGGCAGCCCCTGCAGCGCCCGGTGCCAAGCGGCTCACGGGCGGACCTTCCCACTAGGCTGCAGAAACCAACCAGACGCCACATCCGGACCCGTGATCCAAGCAGATGTTCCACCTGAAAGCCACAATCTCGGCATTTCAGGGCAGTGCTGGAGCCCCAGTCTGACAGCACCAAAGGGCCAAGAGCAAAGCTCCCAGGCTGCCACGCAGCAGCAGTGCTTGGACGGGACTCAGCCACTTCCCATTGCCACAAACAGCTGCAGGACAAGCCAGCTTGCAGCACTAAACTCCAGCTCCTCCTGGCATCCACACAAGGCATTCCGACATTCCTGGAGGAAAAGGGTCCCTAAGACACTCCTTACTGCGGCAGGCACCACTATCGGGGAAGTTCTGACCCTGCCAGCCCTGGAACCCCATGCAGGAGCCCCTGCCTCGCCAGCCCCACCGACGGGAAGCCTCCCTTGCCTGGGTTAAAGATCTGAGGGTTGAACCTTTCTGATTCCGCTGGGCTTGCCCATCTCTGCGGTTTGCCTCTCCTCTGTCACTGGAACAGAGCCAGACAACAGCCGACATGGCCAGGACCAACACAGCATGATGCAAGCTCGGGGGTAAACACGCTGTCCAGAGCTCAGAGCAGAGCTGCTAAAAGTAGCTCAAGAGCTAAAGTTCACCTTTCTTTATCTCCCTGCAAGGGCAGAGCACAAGAGCCAGGCCCAGCTGCACAGCGTCACCAGCAGCCCGGGACAGCTCTGCATACTCCAACCACCTCGCTCGAAATGGGGCTGCCCTGGAAGCAACCCTACAACTGCTTTCTGTCTGCCTTCTCATCTCTGGGACACACCTGGGAACACCCTTCACTTGTGCCCCCACAACAAGCAGTGAGCCCTAGGACAAAGTGTATAGGGAAGTCACTGGAAAGGGCCTTAGAAGGACTCTGGAACTCCACGTCCCCTGCAGAGACACGAGTAGGATGAAGCTCACTCACTGACAGCGTTGCACAGGCTACATCATCACGGTGTCATCACAGGCTCATGACAGATGCCATCGACAACACATCAGAGAGTCCCTGCACCAGCACCAGGCATCTCACTGCCCCCTCTTCCACACAACTATCAACAGCCTGATGGAAAACGGTTCAACAGAGCAGCCAGTTTGGAAAGGCTGCTAGAAAAATTTGGCTCTGCTCCTCTGGAGTGATTTCAAAGCCAGCCTTGGAGGTGGAAAACAGTGATGCAGAAATTTGCAACAGGAGGAGGGAGATGGCTCTGGGCAGCCTCAAAGCCACGGCAGGAGTTCCGATCACCCCACATGCCACGGCTGACTGCTCCCCATCACAGCTCTCCAAAATCCATTCCAGCGGAACTCCCGCTGCAGCAGCTGTGAGTGACACTGTCACCATCCACCCCAGGGCAGGAGACAGCCCACACCTCTGCTGTCCTCTGCCACAGCTGCTCCAGCAGCTCCAACAGATCCACAGGAAGCACCGGACTGGGGGAGTGACAGTGACAGCAATCACCGTCAGGGTGGAAGCGGGGTCTACTCCCCCATGTGCACACCAGGCAGGGCCAGTCCCTGCAGGTGCAAAGGGGGCGGGCCCAGGGCAGCCCACCCTCCCAGTTCCCCCCGCAGTGCCAGTCCCGTGGCTGTGTCCCTCCGACAGGAACGCGGGGAGACGTCCCACGGCGCGTGGGACAGGAGCCACCCCCACACGGGCGGCGCAGTGACAGGAGCCGGGGACAGGAGCGGTGGGCAGCACTGTCAGCCCCCGCAGAGCTCTCGGGCGGCTCGTTCTCCCGAGCTGCAGAACCGCACCGCTCTGCTCGGCCCCCACCCACCAAACCAAGCACCCACGGGGACAGTAACCGAGGCAAGGCCCGGCCCAGGCAGGTCGCCCCGAGCTGCTGTTGCAGTCCAAGAGGGATGTGACAGCCCTGAGCTCGCAGCTCCACAGATCCCAGCCAGGTCTTCCAGCCTCGGGGTGCCCGGGCCACCCTTTCGGCTCACAGCCCCAGTTCTGAGTCCTGCCATCAGCATAATGCTGCCAGCGCTGGGACAAGCCGCACCAGCCCGTGCCTCGTTCTGCACAGGAACCCCGACGCGCCGGCGCCCTGCCAGCCTCGGCCCAACCCCAGCTGGACCCGGGCGGGCCGCACCTCCTCTGGCCCTGCCGGCCCCGACGCTTTTCGCTCTCCGAGAAGCCGGTCCGGGCTCTGTCCCTGTGCCGGGCTGTGTGCGGTGCGAGCCCGGAAGACCGACCCGGGCCGCACAGACCGACCCCGCTCCGCACCGGGGCTCGGCCCTCCACTGACGGGGGAGCCGGGACAGGCCCCCCCGCGTTATCCCGTGATGCCGGCCCCGCTCCCGCCCCGGCCCCAAACCGGCCCGGGGGACACCGGCTCCCAGAGACGAGCAGCGCCCGCGCGCCTCCCGCGCTCACCGGCGGTCCCGGCGGGCGGGGCGGCGGCTCCCGGTGACGGCGGCGATCGCGTCCTGCTGCGCCGAGGGACCGGACCTCCTGCGGCCCGACCCCACCCCGCCGTGACGTCACCACCCTACTGCCAATGGCGACTCGGTGCTCCTGCGGCCCCGCCCCGGACGGCCCCCGACAGCCAATCAGCGCGGCCGTCGCGCGGCGCGTCATGACGCGCGGCGGAGGGGGCTACCCCCCTCAGCTATTCCCGGATGGCACCGCCCTCCCGCCGCGCGGCTTCGCTAGGCAGAGGCGGTGCAGGGCGCCGGAGGGGGGGGGGCGACTGCCGGGAACAGCCGTGCGGGAAACCCAGCTGAGTTCCGGGCAGCGCCGTGACGTCACGCGGTCGCCGCCGCCGCAGCCTCTTAAAGGGGCTGCGCCGCCTCGGGCGGGCCCGTGCGCCGCGCTGGGAGCAGCGCCCCCGCGTGGGGAAATGGGGATCGATCCCCCGTAGGGCTGTGGGGATCGGCCCCATAGGACTGTGGGGATAGATCCCTGTGGGGGCTGTGGAGATCGGCCCCGTAGGGCTCTGGAGATCGATCCCTGTGGGGGCTGTGGGGGTCCATCCCCCGTAGGGCTGTGGGGATCGGCCCCGTAGGACTGTGGGGATCGATCCCTGTGGGGGTTGTGGAGATCGGCCCCNCCCGTGGGGCTCGGGCGATCGAGTCCTGTGGGGGCTGTGGGGGCTGTGGAGATCCATCCCCCGTAGGGCTGTGGGGATCGGCCCCACAGGACTGTGAGGATCGATCCCTGTGGGGCCGTGGGGATCAGCCCCGTAGGGCTCTGGGGATCGATGCCCATGAAGCTCCGGGGATGGATCCCTGTGGCGCTCTGAGAGTCAGCAGGGCTGTGGGGATCGGTCCCTGTGTGGCAGCCCCTCCCCAATGCCCGGTGCCATGGACAGGCCGCACACTGGTAGTTTACAAAAGAGACTTTATTGCTGCGCTGCTGCCTGGGCACAGCCAGGGACAGGCGAGGATCACCCGGGCATCTGCCGCCCTGGCTCCACTGTCCTGGCCCCACTGCTCAGAGAAAACCCGCGTGAAAATTGCCCGTGGGCCCGCAAGAGACTCCGTGAGGGCAGGTGACCTGCGGGCTGGGGCCCACACTGGGCTGGGAACCACCGGCAGCCAAGAGCCCAGTGCCTCCCCACACCGAGATCCTCGGGGCCACCGGTGTCTCAGGGCTGCCTGCAGCCGGCACACGGAACCGGCTGGTCACACCTTCTGTGGGGAGGGAAGCTGTGGCAGGACTCCGAGGCCGGGACAGGCTGGATGCACTGGACAATATGAAGGAAAATAATTCTTAAAGGAAAAGCAAGTTTATATACTGGGTTATGTGAACAGCAGCAGCCTCGTGCTGGGGGAGCAGGATGGGGAATGCAGGGCTGGGGCTTGCAGCGGGGGCTGAGTATGTGAGAGCCAAGCTGGGCCGAGCCAGGCCCAGCCCCCAAGCCACCAAGTGCTGCCTTCGCTGCCTCACTCAGGGCATGGAGTGAAGCTGCAGAAAGCGGGACACAGGGAGGAAAGGACGTGGGCATGGGCATGAGCCTGAGCTGTGCCAGGACCCCTGCAGGGGGGGGTGCAGAAAGCAGACACTCAGAAATGCTCAAGGTCTTGTGCTGGACAGGTGTCAAGGCCTCTCTCTGGTGGTCTAGAGCCTCACATGGCAGCAGCGCATCCCATATCCTGCTGAAAACAAGTCACTAGCCATGGCAGCTGCTTCGGCATCGCTGCCTGCGTGTCCCCCTCTCCCAGGGCAGCAAGCGTGGACCTCACTGCCTGCTGCCACCACCTCTGTGGGTGTGGAGGGAGCAGATCCAGCACCCCATCTCCATGCTGCTCCCTCCCCTGGGACTCGCCATGGACCTTGGATCGCTGGCAGCCAGATCCACGACCCGAGCGGGAAGCCTACAGCCTGTGCTGTTCCTGCCATGGCCCCGGGGCACAGCAGGGAGGAGCAGCGGGCCCCAGCTGTGTGACACCCCGAAGGCACCCATGGCAGGCCCAGCTGCAGGGTGGCTTCGTGCAAAGGTCGCCCGGTCCTTGGGAGGGCAGAGAGGAGCAGCCCCACCTGCCCTGCGCCAGCTCAGCTTTGCCATGCTCTGCCCATCAACAGGACTTGCTCAGCTCTTCCCTCCCGTGCACCGGCTGCATCCCAGTTCCTCTGGTCCCCCGAAGGAGCAGCCGGTTTGGGTGCTGGGAGTCTTCTTGCCTGTGGGGCTGCTGCGCAGCCTGGCACAGGGGGCCGGGTGGTGTGGGCTGGTGGGCTACTTGCAGGAAGCTTTCTTGACACCAGGTTTTTCTTATGGAGGACTCTTGAACTTTCAGCTCTGTAGCCATTGTCTTGGGATCAGCACTCTCCAGCTGAGCTGGGGCCCTGTCACTCAAAGCCCATCTTCAGGTGTGAGGCAAGAAGGCTGCAGCAGGAATGGTCTCTGAGGGTGATTTAGTAGTGTAAGAAAAACAGTTCTGTGTTCCTAATGTTTATGTGCTAAAACTAAAATATAAAATACACCTTGTACAAGCAGGCAGGGGATCGGCGTCGGCTCTGCAGGGTAAGAAGGATGCATCGTGTACACTACCCTGGGGCTCCAGAGCGGGGAGAGCTCGAAATGTGAGTGATAATGTCTTCAGCCGTCGTCCACAACCCTTGCGCGCTGCAGCCTGTCCTACTCGCTGTCACTCTTGTCCACCAGTACCGCGTCAGTCTCCTCCGTGATCTCCAGCAGTGTGTGCATGTCGGGGCTCTCCCCACGCATCAGATCTGAATTTTCTCCCTCCTCTCCACCAACCTCCACCAGCTCTGTGGCTTTCACCTCCACCTCACCC
The DNA here is from genome assembly GCA_013398955.1 of Callaeas wilsoni. Lineage (NCBI taxonomy): Eukaryota > Metazoa > Chordata > Aves > Passeriformes > Callaeidae > Callaeas > Callaeas wilsoni. Next base: position 50,443 of record VWPU01018399.1, on the reverse strand, counting down.
TCTCTTATTTTCTTGACATGGAAAGTGAAGGGTGGCACTTTGTAGACGGCTGTCTTGGACCTGGCATAGATGGTGTGGTCAGGAGTGAAAGACTTCCTCAGTTTGTCCCGAGAGCTCTTCATCTTCTCTCTCCTTTCGTTAGTCACAATTTTAGTGCCCAGTTTGTTCATCCTCTTCTCCAGGTTGTGGCGGGTCTTCTCCAAGTTGTGGCGGGTCTTCTCCAGGTTTTCCTTGGTCTTTAGCTTAGTCTTTTCCATCTTCTCCTTTGAGAATGCCTTCTTAAAGTCATCCACCCTTTTCATGCCGCTCCTTTTGATGCGTTCTGCCCGTGACTCTTCGATAATCTCCTCAATCTCCACCTCCTCATCCGAGGAGAGCTGGATGTGATCCTCCTCTGCATGGTCCTCACCCACAGGCACCTCCTCACCCTCACCTTCCTTCTCCAGCTTTTCACCCTCCTTTAGGGACTTGCTGATGCTCAGTTTAGATGGGAGCTTCACTTCATCCTGCAAGACACAGAGCGGAGCCAGTGAGACACACAGACACCGGCAACCCTGCAGCCAGCCCGTCCTCCCTCCCACGGTGCCACAGAGACATCGGCCTCCACCCGGCTAAACAGACCCAGATACCTCAGGCCTGGCTCATCCTCCCTTATGGCAGCTGATAAGTTATTGTGAAGAGGATCTGCTTAGGACTCTCCTGTACCAGGACTCAGGCACCAGCTCTGCTCATCCCAGGCTGGCTCCAAACTCATCTGTGACACCAGAAGTACAGGAAAGGCAGCCTTTTCCCTTCCTCCTCTGCCCGTGTCACAGTCCTGTGCCCTCCAGTTTCATCTTTATCCCAGGCCCTGGCCATCGCAGCCCCTCACTCTTGGCCGCAGGATGGTGGTCTTCAGGTCTCCAGCCTGGCCAGGTCCAGCTGCAGCCGCGGGTGCAGCGCAGGGCTGCAGAGCACAGCCAGAGCTGAGAGTCTGGCCACAGCACCAGCATGCACACGCCGTCCTGGCCACCCCCAGTCTGCACTCAGACTTTCCCAAGGCCTCAGGATCCAGATGTGGGGCTGGGACATCTCTTGGGATGCAGCAGGCTGCCCTGGTTTTCCTATTTCTCCACTGGGGAATAAGTTAGAGAATTTTCCTGAGTGCATATGTGGAGATGGTGGAGACAGTGGCCCCAAGTCACACAGTCTGGTCTGCAAGGCTACACAGCTCTACTTGGGACAGGGCTGGATTCATTCAGCTTCTCCACGAGCCTCAGCCAGCCAAGTTTCTGATCCCAGTGGCAGAGGACAAGCATGTGCCCAGGAGAGGGGCACAGGTCTGGAGTGGGATTGGTTTTCATCTGAGCAGCACATAGCATGCGTCCCTGCTGCAGTGATTCACCTCTCTGTTCCCGGGACAGGCTGGAAATAGCCCATCACTGTACAGAGCGTCACAGCTGCGGGGTTGCAGCCCACACTCAGAAATTTATTGCCCAAGCAGTTTTAATCTACAGAGCTGGGTGGGAGAGGTGGGAGCTGCCAGGATCAGTGCTGTCAGAAATCCAGCAGCAGCCAAAGGGCAATGTGTGGAACGGGCGTACAGCACACGGAGCTGCTGGGCTGAGGTTTGGAGAAGAGCCTGGGCAGCAGAATGACCAGGTGCCATTCCGAGCCCTGGGGCAGGCAGGAGCAGAACGGAGCAGGGACAGGATTCCAGTCCTGCACTGGCAGGAGCTGGGCCCAGGGAAATCAAGGGGCAGGCCCTGGTGTACCCCAAGTACTTGAAGTGCATGGCAAACCCTGGAACACTGGCAGTGATCTGCCTGCCCCCAGCCTGGGGAGGTGCCCTGGGACCCAGGAGGGTGACTTTGCTGTGGCACCTCCCGTGCTCTGCGTGTCACAGCGGCTGCCACTGCTCCACTGCAGCCGTGCACGAACGAGCTGCACAGGTGCCAAGAGCCAGGACACCGGGGATGGTCATTCCATCAAGCATGAGGAGGGGCGTCCCTGGCGCTGCCGTGGGACAGAACGTCCCGGTCCCTGCTCGGCGCCAGAAGGGACGGCGTGCGTGCACACCCGCACCCTGAGCGCTGCCCCACCGCGTGCCGCTGCCCTGGCTGAGCAAGGTCACTGCCACTCTGTGCCTCTGGCCTGAGCCCCTGGGCAGAGGCAGCAGGAGACACGGGGGCTGTGCCCCGCCCTCTGCGCTGTTCCCAGCCCTGTCTTCCCTTGCACCCCTGGAGAAGTGACACAACTCGTTGAATACGTGACTCCAGCATAGCTTCACTTGGGTGAAATCCAGATGCTCTCAGCTGCTTTCTCTTTTTTTCCCAAGCACAGGTGCTGTTCCCTGGGCCGGCTGAAGTTCTGGAAGCACAAGGGCAGCTGGAGAAACCTTTGTGAGCAGTGCCAAGCCAGCTCTATGGAGCACTGGGCTCAGAGAGGATGGGACGGGCTGCGGTGTCTGTGGTGAAAACACAGAACCTGCTGGAGCAGAGGTTTCCTTCTGGGTTTTCTTCAGACCAGAGAGCTGTGCTGGGTGAAGCTCTTCACCCTCCAGATCACAGGTCAGGTCCCATATACTTTGTGGAGATTAAGGTGAAGTGGCCAACATATGTTTTCTTCATTTGATGAGCCACTTCAGCAGAAAACAATACACATTTTCTCCAGAGGGCCAGGTCAGTCCAGGGCAAACTCACATCACAGGGAAGGCAGAGATCCTGTTCTCCACAACAACACCTGCCAGAGCAATCCCAGAAACTTCCAGGGACCCTGCCCAGCCAGCAGAACATCAGGGACTCCAGCCACTTCCTTCCCTCTGAGGCAACACAATGAGCCAGAACAAAGGCATCCCCCTCTCGCCTGGCACGGCTGTCCCTGGAAATGGGCCATATCCTGCAAACCCTGATCCTATCAGCCCCTTGTGAGCTCCAGAATATGTGTTTGCAGAAAGAAACACCACCTCAAAAACTCTATGTCTGCCACATAAATAACAACTTTTCCTTGTGCTACACCAGTATATCCAGCTCCTGACTGAATTTTCTGATGTGGTGGGATGGGCTGGGCTGCACCAGCAATGCTCCCATCCAGCCTCAGCAGCATCCTGCAGCGCTTCCCTCACAGCCATGAAGACATGGCCAGCAGCAGCTTTGGATACATGGAACAGTGGGAGCAACCCCTGTTGGGGTGCCTGCAGCTCTCCCTAATCCTGCACTTCCCCTGGAGAGCAGCAGCTGCCCGGCTCTGTGATCCCACAGGCTGCACTCAGGCACTTCACCCACTTCTGCCAGCCCCGCTCCATCCTCACAGCCCAACCCCAGCCCAGCAGCACTCATGGCTCTGCTCTTGCCTCTGTCAAGAGGCACCTCATGGATCAGACCCAGAGGCATAGAGGGAGCACAGCTCTTCCCATGAGTGAGGATCCCAGCCTCCCCCCTTGGGACTGTTTCTGAGAGCTTTTCTCCAGCTGTGCTTGGGAAACCCTTCACGTCCTGCTCCCAGTCTCTCTCTCTCCTAAGCATGGTATAATTCCTGCATTTCCCACCCCCAGCCCAACTCTTCCTCACCCTGATTGCTGATCTGAGCAGTAGATAACCAGCTGGGGGACCGCTGGAGGATTTTCAGCAGTGTGCTAAGGGACACTCCTCAGAGTCCAAGCTCACCTGCATTCAGGTGTTGGTTCAGGCACAGCACAGCTGGTGCAAGAACATCCACAGCTCTGGCACATCTTAATGGGGACCAGCACGTTCTGCTGAGCATCCTTGCATGTACCTCCCCCCTGCACCCAGGCACTGCCCAAAAGCCACCAAGAGTCTCCTCCCTGCCTCGGAGGTTTCTCCAGTGGGGAAGGGGAAGGGGCACTGCCTGGTGTGGGCAGGACAGGCCTGCAGACACAGGGGTGGAGGATAATGGGGTATGACTGGAACAATCAAGAACCATCCCGGGTCCACGGGTGGCTGCTGCACAAATCCCTGCTCTGAGCAAGGCACTATGCTCTCTGCACTTCATTTCACTCATGACTCATCCAGTTGTCCCACATTTTTAACACCAGGCATTCTATTTTTACTCGGAAAACACTGATCCTGAAGTGGGCGAGTCCAAAATCCTGGGTCTTGGCATCCCTGCCTGTTGGGGTGTCCAAAACCTGGCTCCCAATCAACAGAGGCAAACCAGTTCTGTCCTCTCAGCTTGGATCCAACTGGCACAAGGACAGCGGGTAAACAACATTTTTCAGAAGATTTTGGTACCAGCAGCAGCAAACTCTGGCCCTGCTCTGTGTACAGTGCAGAGCTGTACCCAGCAGCAGGACAGGGACAGGGAGCCTGGTTATCCCTGCAGCACAGACCTCCTGGGAAGAGCTGTGCTTCAGAAAGCTCCCTGGCACTGGCTCCGTCCATCTGTGGACTTTGTGGGCACCCAGAGGGGCCCCAGTGCCCACAGCCAGCCCCAAAGGCAGCTGGCTGCCAGCTGCTCTGTGTCCTCCTACTTCAAACAATTCCGAGCTGTTGGATCCACAGCAGCCTCTTCCCGGCTCCCCTGAGTGGGCTTTTATCTGACATTGTTTTCGAGTTCCCTGGCCGTGAGTCACCCGCAGCCCACGGCCATGGACACCCGCCTGGTTGCTACAACACACGTAAACACTTCCCCGGCGTATAAAAGGCCAAGGAGACACGAAGCTGAACTGCATTCCCAGTCAGTGTGTAAGAAACAGTCCCAGCACTCCCAGCCACTCCGGTCTCCAGTTGGAAGGTTTAATGGAAGGTTCTCACATGCACATGCAAATCACATCTGCAATTCATTTCACTCCGTTATTTTTACACAACTGCAACAGCACAAACAGTGAGTTTGGTTGACATTTGCAGCCATAATGTGCAGAAAACGACCAGCTCACATTCCCAGGCTCCACTGCGACCAAATCGGGCTGATCCCAAGGCTGGATGAGCTGGAACCTGTAGCCCCTCCTGCACCCCAGCCCTCCCTCTGCCCACCCTGGGCAGCACAGCCCGGCCCTGGCCTCCGAGAGGCCGGGAGAAAATCAGGAGGAGCTCGGGCAGCAAACTGCCCTCCAGGCCAGGTCAAACTGTGCCAGAGGAGAACAAGTTCTGCTCTCCCGTTGCCATGATAACTGCTCTGCTCTGCCAGGCCTCAGAGGAGACTGTTCTGTGCCGACCTTCCAGCAAGTGTCATGGGAAGGAGGATTCAGCTATTCCTGAGTAACAGCAGCATGCCTGAGAAGCACCCTGAGCCTAGCAGAGCTCAGGAGTGGCCAGAGACCCTGCACAGAGGGGGCTGTGCTTTCCTCTCCAGTGCCTTGGTGGAACAGACCTTTTCTGTGGAGACTGAAATTGCTAGATTGCTATTTTTTTTTTTTGCTAGATCACAAAAAATGTTTTTTTACATCTGACGCTCTCCTTGAAAAGGAGTAGTTTTCCCTGGCAGTTTTGCCCAGAGACCACAATTCCTGGAATGGGTTCGCCCTCACCTGGCTCTTGGAATAGTCCTGTCCACCCAGGCAGCCATTCCCACTGGACAGTGCTGGGCACGCTGCTGGGTGACCCCCAAAGGGCAGCTTGGGGCGTTTTGTCCAGTAGCTGCACAATGACAGGAAGGCAATAGGCCACTGTGGCCTCTGTGGCGTGAATGTTATATGAACAGCAGTTAAAGTCACCGCTCCAGAGAGTGCAGGGCCTGACTCCGAGCAAGCAGCGCCAGGGGCTTCGGCCAGACAGAAATGGGAGATGCTGCAGGGGCTGCCTCAGGCACTGGAAGTTTATGTCACAGTTTGTGCTCTCTGCCTGTTTTACCTGTTTAAAACAACAACTTCAAACCATTTCACAATCACAAACTAATGCTCACAAGAAGTCTGAGGAGGTGGATGTTCCGAGGCTGTGTTTCAGAGGGAGAAACGGCAGCTCAAAGAACAGGTGGGATTTACCCTGTCACAGCAGACGCCAGCAGAGCAACTGCCCCTGGCCACCTGCCCTTCATGCAAGCCACACAGCAGCTCCTCCCTCCCAGATCGCCTGAGGGAAAATCCCAGCTCCTCACACCCACGCTCATGCAGCAAGCGCATTAGTCAGCAGCAGGATCAGCCTTGCAGGTCTGAGAGCCTGAGGCAGCCCCAAGCAGGCGAGAAGCAAAGGCTCGGAATCGGCAGCTCTCAGAGCTTCGGAAGAGGTTCAGAGTGATCTTCGGGGGGTGCCGCTGACGAGGCCCTAAAGTGCTGCCTCCTCTGTGTCTTCTGCTGCCCTGGGCCTGTCTCCACGGGGTGGGCTCACAGGGCAGTCCCTGGCGAAGACTCAAGGCGCACACGCGGGATCTTCTCCGGCTAAGACGAGGAAAACTGCGTTTCAATGGCCGGGGAAAGGAAGCACAATGGAAACACTTACCTGTTCCCGCGGGGAATCTGATTAAGAACACGCCAACAGTGATCCAGGTTAGCACGAGAACAGGCAGAGAGAAAAGGCACAGGGGTACGTTTTAGTAAAGGGAGAAGCCAGGAAGCAGAATTTGACAGAGAAGAGAGTCAGCAAAGATCTATGAGATGGAAGAGTGTCTGTCTCTGATTCAGAAGGTCTCAGGATCCCTTCCATGAGTTCAGCACATTCACACTGCCACTGCCACAGGGCCAGACTCTGCTCACAGTCACAGGGATTCAGTGTCGCCTGTTGGGGACACGTCTCCCTTTGCTGTGGTGTACCTGAACTCAGAGTTTGCTTGTCAAGTGTAAGATCATGAAAACAAGCGTGGTGATTTTAAACCCCCGTGTTTATTAATTCAGGTGCAGAAGCTGCGGAGATTGAAACAAGCGGGTGCAACTCCAGAGCTCTATCCACTGGTTTTGTCATGTACTGACCTTAGCCTAAACCAGTGCCGGATAATTCCCAGCAGCTCCCAGATCTCTGCACCCAGAGACATAGCAAAGTCAGGCATGGCCTTGACTCTGGGTTCCAAGGGTTGGACAAAGTTTGTCTCCAGTAGTGCCAAGAGGTTCATGAAAAGAGAAGCCTTAAGCCTTAGAGACGAGACTTTTGAGTCCTGCAGTGAGAAGTCACCAAGGAATACTGCTGAGAGAAAAAGATCTAAAATACGAGGGGAGAAAGCGAATCAGGTTGGGATTAGGTAAATGTCAGAGAGATAAATAGTTCATTCTCAAGTAGCATCTCCCTGACTAGCAGAATCCTCCCACCCTCTGTAATTCTGGGTGTTGTGCAATCTGCCTTGCACTTCTTTCTGTCAGGCACATCCAGTTACCCTGTGTCCTGGAAGCTGTGTCTGAAAAGCTGGATCTGCTTCATGAGCTGTGAGAAACAGCAGCCTGGTACAGGCACCGGAGCTGGTGCAAAGGAAGGGAGGGAGGGTGGGGAGAGGAGGAGGCTGAGCTTGGAAAAATGCTTTTGCTTATAGTGAGTCAGAAGAGAGCAGGGCTGTAGGAAATAGAGAAGTAAATAGATTGAGAGTGAAAAGGCGCTTTTTCCCCCTCTGACAGCATTAAAAAGTTTTGATGCCATTATCAGTCTGTTTGTACCGCTGGCTTTGCTCTCAGATCTGCTCCTCCTGGATAAATCTGTCTGAGCTGATTGATGACTCTGGAGCTGCTCCTGAACAGCAAAGCAGCGAAGATGGGGTTTGTACTACAGATGATTTGCAGACACTGACATTTGCATCCTCACATAAAGCTGGAGACTAAACATCCTGAGACTTTTTATTCTAAATATTTGATTTTCCTTTACTGATACTGCACATTTGGTTTCCGCTCTTTGTCTATCTTGCAGCTGGACAGTGGACCCACAGTTCTTCAGGTGCCCTGTAAGTTGCAGGAGATTTTGCAGAATCAAGAGGACAATCCTAAATGGGATAAAAGAGAGCTAAGCCTGTTGTTGAATAGTTTATGAGTCATTGCTGTGCCTTCTGGGCTGTGCACATGAGAGGCCTGAGGGAGGAATATGTGATCAGGAGTGATGTTACCTTGGGTTTGTTTTCATGAGCCACTACTTGTCCAATCTTACAGCATCTCAACAGCTGGGCAGCCTCTGTCGCTTTGCTCTGAGACAATTTATGGCTGCACAGCTCATTCTGGAACTATAATGGTGAAAGGATTTCAGCAAAGCAAACAGTTCTGGCACCAACTGCTTATAAATAATAGCTGAGCAATGAAATATTAATGCAGTTGATACTAGACTGCAACAGAGAAATCCATGCTCAAGAGTTGTCTACTGGTAGACTGGTAATCTGCACTAAGAAAAATCCTGGAAGTCAGAGCTATTAACATCCTGACTTTTTTTTAAGGCTCAGTCTCCTCTGAATTATTATCTTGAGACTCTTATAATTCCGTAATATGCAGAGAACATGCAAGATTTTTGTACATTGGATGTTCATGTGGTGCCCCTGCAATGGAGGCAGCACTGACAGGAGCTGCTTTAGACTGGATTTGCAGTGACAGTGAAACCCGCTTTTTATTTTAAAGTATTGTCAGAAAATAAATACAGCGGCTGCTGCAATGCAAATCTCTGCTGTGACCCACTGGGAAGAGGGATGGATGTTCCAGCACAGAGAGCTCTCAGCCACATGGAGCCAGCTGGTCTTGCAGGAAAAGCACCCCGTGGGTACCTGATGTCCGTGCCTATCCCAGTGCTGTCATCCAAATCGCTTTGGAAATTGCTATTTACTTTTTAATGCTGGTAGCTGGGCAAGCTCCACTGAACTGCAGGCACGTCACCCACCCAGGCTGTCCCTCAGGCCTGCAGATCTCGCTGGCTCTTGTCAATGCTCCACTGCCATTAAACTCATCATGGTTTTGTTTCTGAATGATTAATTTGAAACAAAACCATAGCTCAGGGCAGCTGCCATTCTGTTTGGGCGGTGGAGAAGGGCTGCAGCCTGGGGGCAGCGGGTTTGTATGCCCTGGGCTCCCTGCCCTGTGCTTCTCCTCAGCCCCCTGAGCTCATGTACTTTTCCACGCTCTCTTTTGAGGAGCACAGACCCAAAACAGATGCAGTTCAGGTCTGGCCTCTGAATCTGTCACATTAATGTGTGGGTTTGAAATCCACCCCTCCTTCTGACGATGCACAGTCTCGCTGCTCCCGTCCGTATAAGGCCCACGCGAGCACAAAGCCAGGCTGGGCTATTTATATTTCCTTGCCCAGCCCTACCCACCCAACACTGCATGGCTGGGATCCAGGTCCCACCCTGCTCTCCCAACTGCACAGCCCTTCCCACGGAAACTCACATGTCACACAGCTCAGAGCGGCCACCGAAGCCCCCTGAAGAGCAGATGAGCCCCACAGGAGCCTCCGAACAGGACAGCGTGGGGAGCACGCACTCACACCCCTCGGACAAAGGCTGCTTCTCCAAACAAAAACACTGCACATCCCGAGCCAGAGTTCCCGGAGCTCGGCGCCCACACGAGCCTCAAAATAAAGGACCGGCACACTTCAGAAATTCAATACTCCGTGTGCGTGCCGAGTGCTGCGAGGCTTTGTCCGGCTGTAAGAAAATCAGCCTCTGACATTTGCAGGAATAAGTTTAATTGTCAAAAACTGTTTGGAGGAAAATGCCAAGCTTACATAAACTGCCACGTGCCACTCTCCAGCTGAACACAGCACAAAGTCTGGTTTCAGAACAGTAGCTGCTTGCACAGGATATCCACTATTTAACCATGAACTGCAGTAACCAGCCCCAGATTCAGGATCCTAAAACCAGGAGATTTGGTATGAAGTCACTTTAGTTTGTTTTTATTAGCAACCACTCTCACGGAATTTTTTTGGTGTCCTGATTTCTCTGAAAGACAGGAGCCCAGGACAGAGGCACAAAGGAAGCTCTGAGCTCTGTTCCCAGGGGCTGCTGAGCAGTGCAGGCACTCATTGACATCAGACTTTTTAGGAAGGTAAGTTCTGCACTGAACATCTTATGTACACAGTAGCCTGTCAAAGCTGTCACCTCTGCTTTGGCTCGGCAAGTTTTCAAAAGAGAAAGATGGAGCAATTTGGAGGGGTATGGTTGTTTTTGCGTTTCATTCTAAAGAATTGATTCTAATTCCCTATATTAAGTCTATACAAAAACTCTTAACTTGGTAGAAATCAGACCAGCTCCTGGAAAAATCAGCTCAAAGAGGGTAAACAAGTGAGAAAATGCAAGCAGGGACAGGACCGAGAGTTACGCCTGTAAATGTTCTGCTCAATACCTCCCCTTAGCCAGGACGTGGGAGTGATATCCAGCCCTGCACTTTCTCCCCTAAATTTTGAAACTACCCCAGCAGTTGTGCTCAGGATCATCCTACAGGTCAGGCTTTCCCTGAATAAAATTTGGTTTTCATCTTCTCCTAATCTACAGTGAGCAAAAGGCAATTCTCACAGGCAGTCTGACTTCCCTCCAAGGTGCAAAAGGTCTTATTTGCACTCCTGAAGTAATCCCTCCACAATGGCTGAAGCCTCAGGACTCAATGCTGAGAGAATAATCAAACACAAGAACCAGCAAAAAGCTCATTTATCTTTACCTCCTTTATTTCTTCCAGCTGCAGAACTGTGCAATATTGAACCCTATAGAGCACGACTCCTGCTCCGCTCAGCTCTCTCACCCAAAACCAGCCACCACTGGGATTATGGAATATTTTACGTCTCTTAGGATGAGTTCATCTCTTGTTTTCCACGAGAAAAGGCTAATAAATCTTTGGACTTTTTGCCACAGGAACTGAAAGCACATAGGAGTCACCCCCAGCTTGGGAAAGCAGCTTTCCCTGAGTCAGAGAGGAGCGATAATGTGCTCAGCACCGCAGAATTAATTACATGACCAGTAACGAACTCAACAGACATTTTGGTAGGTGGGGGGTCTGAGAAGTGAGACACTGAATTAGATGAGAATTATTTTGTAATTATTTGGTTTTAACTGTAGACACCATTGGGAGAGCACAGTGAATTCCTCAGTTAACCCCCAGGATGGACCCCAGAGCTGGATGCTTTCCCGCTGGGGCGGGGTCTGCTCCAGCTCCCATGGAAGTGCCAGGATGTCCGTGAGGGCGTAAACAACCTCTATTTCACACGGTGCAAACCTGGACAATTCCTTACCTGTGCTCTGTGACATTCAAACCACACTAAATTCCATGCTGGGAAATTATCCCAAATCCCAATAATTTCTTCCCCTAATACCTCCATGATTCCCCAAGTCCCTGGCACAGTCCCTGGCCAAACGACTCTCTCCGAGGCTGCTCTGTCCTCACCACAGCAGCAAGGGCAGGCCCCAAGCCTTTAGAAGCAGGATTGCTTTTTCATATTCAAAAAGAAACTCTGCTGAATATCAATAAGCCACAGCAAACCAACACAAACTGCTCATGAAACACTAACCTGCAGATGTTTGGGATGCTTCCCAAGGACCTTGAACCTTGCCAACTTCCTACCTATTTCCGTAACTAACATGGAATGTTATGTTTAAACAATTCCCTTCGCTCCTCTCATTTCGCAGTGGTTGTTGCTCCTATTTTATTTTTCCATGGCTAGATTGATACAAAGAGCTTGTAATAAATCCATGCACATATATCTGTCTGTAACTGGTTGTGTTTCCTGTATGATCTGAACAGGCTCAAGTATTTCAGCCTTTCAGCCATGATTAAACAACAAATGCTCAAGCTCTGAACCAAGGAGTCCCACAGACCCTGTGTGTGTCCAGCCCCTGAGCCTGTCATGAGCCACTCACCCTCAAACCTCACAGTAAGGACCATTCTCCCTTTTATTCTGCTTTTCTTCTCTCTCTTCCCATGATCAGCACTCGAAGCTTCTCCATTTGTCCCTAGCGCCGGCTATTATTAACCCAGAGGCTTCCAATTGTACCATTAACTGTTTCACTCACTTTTCTCCCATAGCCCAATAGAAGAGTTTGCTCTGATGTGGAAAACTAACTCCAGGCAGGAAACTTGACAGAATCATGTTCCTCTCTCTCTCCTTGTTTAATGTTAAGTGAAAACTCCAACACTTAGTGCAGGGGGTGAACATCAAGCAAACCAAAGCTGTTATTGAGACCAAACAACAAGAAGGTTCAAGGCTTGCAGGATGCAGAAGAAGGTGGGAATTGTACGAGCCCTCAGCAAAGGCCGCCCCGAGCACTGCCAAGCTCAGGGGGCTGGGCCAGATTTTCTCTGACAGCTCTATCTGCCAGACTAACCCTGAGGCCGGGGTTACTATCACTTGTTACCAGATGCATGTCACAAATCTGAAATATTATCGGTCTCCACGTAGCCATACACATGGTGTCTCTTGGTAGAAGAGATGTTGGCAGATGGATTTACAACACGCCCTTCCAGATCCCAGAGCATTCTTGCTCTTCGTTGATCTAAGCAGTAAAATTGGGTTATTTTGATACTTCTGTCCCATTGCAAGGAGTTCTTAGGGCCTCGTTCCCTATCTGCATTAAAATTCCTGTTAAATGGGACAACTCTGTCAAACTTTGTCTTAGTACATACAGAAAATGTTAAACCATAAATACGAGTGACGGGGCACCCGCCTCGGTTTGGACTGCCAGACAATCCAGGGAGTCTGGGAGAGGGCTGGACCGAACATGCAGCATGACAGGACCCTCAGGAAAGAAAACACCCACCAACAGGATGTAAAGACATAGCGAAACAGTTCCTTACCTGATAGATCATGACTTTGAAGTTTCTGCGTTTCAGGAGCTCCGCTTCATTGGCCTCCAGCTTCTTGATCTGCCCGGCTTGCTTCTCCAGGTTCTGCCGCACTGTTTTCACGTTGACGCTCACCTTGCGCACCTTCTCCAGCATTTTGTTGACAGTGTTGCTGGTGGTGGTGTGTGCCTTGGTCAGCTTGGTCAGCTCTCCCTGGATGCTGGTCACTGCGCTATCCATCTCTTGCTGTCTCTCCTCCAGCTGTGTTTGGGTCAGCTGGATCTGATCCACTGCTCCGATGATCTTGTCCAGAAGGGTCAGCACCATCACACCGTTGATCTGGTCTGGTTTGATGGGCTCCTCAGGCACTTGCTCCTCCGAGGTCTCAGAAACAGTGGGTGGCTCGATGATTTGCAAGGTGGTGTCCTCCATGGTCGCTCGGGAGTCCTGGCTCACGGAGCCCGGAGAAGCTGTCACTGCAGGGAGAGAGCAGGGAAAACTGAGCCCGAGCCTCAGCTAAACTCCGCACTGGGAGACACGCCAGGAATGGAGAGCGCAGTGAGTGAGTGTCTGTGCTGAAATTCAAATGGCACAGCTCCGCACAGCCGTCCAGTGGAACTGCCCTGCAAAATTTTCCAGGCTTGCAGGTCATTGGCTGACTCCACCTCAACTATAGAAAAGGAGCCGCTGCCAAATGCCTGCTGACCCACCCTTTTGAAATGATTAAAATAGTTGGAGGGGAGGCGATGGCTCTGCATGCAAACACAAGCACAGCTCAGCCAGGAATGCAAAACTCTGGAACTGCAGCCGCCCCTTCTTTACCCTCAGTCTAAAGGCACTGTAAGTAACGGGAGGAAAAAACAAAATCCTTTGGTAAGCGGCTCGGGAAGCTGCTGGGAAGAGAGTGGGAAGCAAGCAGCCCCATCTGGGCACAGCTGTGTGCACTGAAGGCTGCTTTAAACAACTGCACATGCTGAAGTTCAGCTGGAAAGTCAGATCTTTTGCCAATTCTTAGGTTTTGGGGTTTTTCTCCAGGACTATGAGAGCTTGATTTTCAATATTTTAAAGAAATGCTATAATTCTAATTCAGTGGTTACAGCATGAAAATGTCTGTATCTTATGAATGCCCCCTCCCATGTATGTGAATGTACAAGAGGCACACACAGTATATGCAGGGTGCAACACGTTCTCCACACAGATTTAACACAGAGAAGGATAATTCACTCCTGAAGTGAGGCAGCTGGGCACTCCCCCTAAAGGAGATCTCCCAGCTTCGCAATCCTTGAGCCTTCTACAGATCCAGTCACCAGACTTTAAATGTGGGACACGCTGCAGCGTACACTGCACAAAACTCTGCTTGTAAACAAAGCCCAAATACAGTGGGTTACTTGTGGATTTAGTGGTAAAAACCCTAAATGATTCAAAACAGGGAGACACGTGGAAGCTGCCACCACAGATTTTGCAACAACCCAGCTGGAACGTGCCAGGAATGTGGAGAAGGAAAATTCAGATCTTGGGAGTGACCCTGGGCCAGACCCTTTACTGTTTTTGGAGTTGGCTCAGCCAGGAGGAACCAAGGTCCCATGGACAGAGCTGCCACGGAGCCTCCGCTGGCCTGGGCTTCACTGCCAGAGTGGAGGCACTTGAGAAGGCTGTGGGCACACTGGGAAGGTGGCAGCTTCCCTCATTCTACAGCTCTGACAACAGTTATTCATCCTCAGCACCTCCTGCATCCTGCCAGGCCAAGTCTGCTCTTGGCCTTTGCCACTGGCTGGCAAATACCAGGAATGCCCGAGAGCCCTGGGCTCCTCCCAGCTCAGCTGCCTCAGGGCAGACTGGGAGAAATGATCCATCCCAGCTACACACAGGGGAACCCGGACATCCCACACATGCAGAGGGACATTGTTCATTCACAATGCTCACAGCAGTCAGCACTTTCCCTGCTGCAGCCCTGCCCCGTGACTGCTCACTCTCCCCACTGACCTGGGCCTGGTGGCTCTGGGATCACAGAACTGTACCCTGTGCCCCCACAACAGCCATTATGTCACGTAGTGAAAACAGGCTGCTTTCTATACACTGTTCTCTCCTGGAGGGACCTTTTTCCAGAGCATTTATTTCCAGTGTTTGCTGCTGCTGAGCGTTCCATGAAAAAACCCCTCACTGTAGGCAGCCAGTCCAAGGCCCCAGAGCTGTTTGTCCCTGGGTACACCCGCTCCAGGGTGGGCTTCCACAGATAAATGTGTAGGGATTCAGGTACAGGACAGGATGCATGTGGAGCAGAGCTCCTTGTGGGCCTGTCATCCATTCCACATGTGACTCCAGTGCATCTCTGTGCCTTTGGATGTCCATCTGGGAATAATAGTAAAAAAATCTGCTCGAGTAAGTCAGTCTGGATAGAACCAGATAAACCAACAGCACAGGGATTTGCATCTCTTCCTGGGGCTCAGTGAGATGAAGTGCCTCACTCGGTGCCTGTGTGCCCACAGTGATTCCCTGGGCTGGAACGCCACGAGTCATTTTCTGGACTACCTCCACTCCAGCCCCTTTTCTGCTGTGGAGACACACCAGGAACAGCCAACGGGTGGGAATGCGCAGCCTCCCCTCCGGAGCCTCAGTCTGGAGTCGATCTCTTCCAGTGGAACAACGGCTGGATCCCGGGCTGCTCCTCGTCACACTGTGCCACGGATGTCACTGCCCCGGGCCGTACCTGGGGCCGCGCCTGCGGGCGCCGCCGCTCCCCGGGGCCTGACCGAGACCAGCCCGGGCCGGCGGGGAGAAGCCGCGACCTCGCGCCTACGACACGCTCCCCGTGACGTCACCGCTGCGTCACGACGCTGCTCGTGACGTCACCTACAGCACCGCGCGGGCCCGCCCCCACCATCGCTTCCGGGGCGGGGCCGTGCGCGGTCGCCAGGAGACGTGCGCGTGACACCGCCCCGCGCGGACGGTGACGCCGCCGACGGGAGCCGGCTCGGGTCAGGCGGCAGCAGCGGCAGCACCGGCGGCGGGTAATGGCGGGGAACGGAACAGAGCAGAACGGGGCTGGATGTGATGGGGACTGGATGGGCTGGGCTGGGGACGCCGGGCCGGGCTGGGCTGGGCTGGGGTGGGGTGGGGGCCAGGTGCAGCCGAGCTGTGACGGGGCGGCGGAGGCGGGAAGGCCTCGGTCCCTGCCCCCGGCCCGCTTCTCACGGCCCTTCTCCGCAGAGGCCGCGGCGGGGGCGGCGCCGCCATGGGGGAGCTGTTCCGCAGCGAGGAGATGACCCTGGCCCAGCTCTTTCTGCAGTCCGAGGCCGCGTACTGCTGTGTCAGCGAGCTGGGCGAGCTGGGCAAGGTCCAGTTCCGCGACGTGAGTGTCCCCTGCGCACCCCGCGGGACCGGGCCGATCCGGAGCACCGGGAGCCCCGCGGGACCGGGAGCCCCGGGCGGCCCCGCCCCCATGCCCCCGCGGCGGGGGCCGGTGGGGCCCAGCGGCAGCGGCCCCGGGGGTGGGGGTTTGCTGATTCTCGTGTGTCTCCGTGCAGCTGAACCCCGACGTGAACGTGTTCCACCGTAAATTCGTCAATGAAGTCCGGAGGTGCGAGGAGATGGACCGAAAGCTCCGTACGTTCCCACTGGGGTTGATGTGGCTCTGACTCTGCAGCTTTTGTTGAAAAAAAAAATCCGGTCAAGGCAGGCTGAAGCTGCAGGGCAGCGTTAGGAACAGAGCAGAGGGGTGAGGGCACAGGCAGGACTTGGTGCCTCCAGGGCTTCACCTCCCCCTTGAAGGATAACTCTGGCCGAGTTAGACAATCTTGGAACAGGAGGTGAAGGAATCAGCTGCTGCTGGGGCCAGGTGCAGGTTGGGGTAACTGTTTGACACTGAAGGGTCTGTAATTAACACTTCTAATGCTATCTCGGCAGGCTTTGTGGAGAAGGAGATTAAAAAGGCAAATATTCCTATCATGGACACCGGCGAAAACCCGGAGGTGCCTTTTCCACGTGACATGATTGACCTGGAGGTAATGATGTTTAAAGACTCAAACTAATATTTGGCTCTGGATGGAAATAGGGAAAATGGTCTCTGTTGGTCGATGCTTGCAGAATTTAGTGGCAGGGGCGCATTAGCTCAGTCTCCAGCTGTCCCTGGGAGCAGCTCTGTGGGCTCACATTGGGCTGGCTGTCTTTGTCCAAATACAGAAGTAAGAGTAGTCAATAGGAATTTCACCACTGAAATGAGCCAAAAACTGCTGGAACCGCATGATTTATGGTGGTGGGTCATAAAGATTATCGTGATTTTATTGATTTGAGGAAACTCTGTCAATCCAGTCCATAAAAGTCTGGCTGAGTGCGAGAAGTCTGCGGTTGCCTGCAGGTGTGGCAGATCTGGATCTGTGCCACAGCAGGCTGGAGACGCACCTGTAAATCCCTGCAAATTAGGTGGGGATGTGAAGCATCTCACTTGCTTCTGTGTGTTGACAGACTGAACAGCACTTACTTGTGGAATTGCTTGAAGTCCTTTTTCTTTCTCCTTTTCACATCTTCCAGGCAAACTTTGAGAAAATTGAAAACGAGCTGAAAGAAATCAACACCAACCAGGAGGCTCTGAAGAGAAACTTCTTGGAGCTGACAGAATTAAAATTTATACTGCGTAAAACTCAGCAGTTTTTTGATGAGGTCAGAATACCGGTGGGGTTTAACACTCGGGGAGCTGGTTCTTCTCATAGAAATTACCATTTTTATTCTCAAATATATTTTAGTTGCTGTTTTGGACAGCAGAGTCATTTTATGCTTTGTTTAAGAAAGCTGCACAAATTGTTTTCCATTTTTCATACAGTACACACAGCTACCCATGATTTACCTCCTACGATGCTGATTTGGGCTTGTTCTAGTTAAGCAATGGTTTGTCTAAAACTTGTGTAAAATAATTAAGATGTGAGTAGTTTTGAAAGCACATCAACAGCCCCAAAATTTGGTGCCACAGTGAGCACTGTCCCCAGTGGGTAAGAGTCTCTTTGGTGCACGTGCAGAGGAGTTATGGTCAAGCTGAATTTCTCTTCAGCCTTTAAAGTGTTATGTGGAGACTCATCAGGGTCATAACACAACGACCTCTGAAGTAACAGAGTAATTAATTAATTAGTTAATTGAGCCTTTGATCAAACCCTGAAGCTTTCGGAGGTCAGTTGTGGAGCAAAGCTGACATTTAAAGTCTTCGACATTTTGTTAAATACCATCTGGGCCAGGAACTGGCAACTTCCACTGGACCTGAGAGGAGCTTCTCCGATGTCGTTCATGGCACTGACATAAATCCTGCCTGGGAGAAGACATAACCCTTCCTTGTAAAGCTGAAGTATCTCAAGAGTCTTGGCAGTTCTCTCAAAGAGCTCCTGTATGTTTTTCAGGACTTGTTTTTGCCGAGTAGATGTCCCATTTCCTCTAATCTCAGAATTTGATCAAAGAATTCTTAACGGAAGTGGCTCCTGGTATTTACAAGGGCTATTGTCAAGTGGAGCTGGACTCCTGCACACTTCAGGCCGTTTATTTAACTTTTTTTTGGTTGTTTTTTTGGCACAAGGTGTGGCCTTTTCAGGCACCAAAGTTGGTCCTGTGCCAGTCATAGTCACTGCTGACACAGATACTGCTGCTGGTGTGAGGGCTGCTGGGTTGTGGGGTTGATTTCAGTACAAAACAACCCTTGTCTTCGAGTGTTGAGTGTTCACTTACAAGTGTCCCTTGGACAGACAGGATTAACCTGATAATCCCTTACTTTGCTGCGTTAAAGTAGCACTGCCTGTTCTGAGTATCATGTAAAACCAAGTGCTGAGCACTTCTGTATCGAGAATGAGTCCCAGAGTGCTTTGGGTTGGGAAGGACCTTAAAGCTCATCCCCAACCACCCCCCTACCGTGGACAGGGACACCTTCTACTAGATCAGGTTGCTCCAAGCCCCATCCAACCTGGCCTTGTTAATTGCTGTCCTCTCTGCCCACTGCTCTTCTTCAAATGCAATGGGATTAAACAAAATGTAAAGATCAAAATAAATTTACTAAACAGTCCATGTCAGGTCACCCACAGCCTTACACAAACCAGCCTCAGAAAGCTTAGATATGTTCTGCTTCTCTTTCATAACTGTTTTCTGTAGTTATAAAAGAAAATACACCAAGTAACGTGCTGCTCTATGTAAAAGCAAACGGAACAGCTCACAGGTGATGTTCAGTAGAGTGTAAATGTGGACAATTCAAAGCTGTCTCAGTTCATGCTGTGCTCAGAGAACAGCTGGGGAGAGCCCCGAGCAGCCCAGAGCTGCCTCTGCTCACCATCCCGGAGTGGCCAAGGCTCTCTTCCTCCATGCTGCCATTGCACAGCACTTTCGACACTTGAAGACTACAATAACTTGTAATTAAGATTGTGTTATTCATAGTAATGAGTTGCACAAGAAATGGCTGACTTTCCAATTCCTTCATGCTTGGCATTTGCTCTTCAGAGTCTGAACATGGGGGGAGGGAGGGTGGCAAAATGTCCCCTTGTTCTTCCTGCGACCGTTGCAGCCCAAGCAGCCGTTTCTTGTTCCAACACACCATGTTGATGATTATGCTCCTTTTCTCAGTCTTCTTGTCTTTGCTTATGAAGAGCGATATGAGCTGGAGAGATTTCTCTGAGAGCTTTGCCTAGAGTGTGAGCGTAAAAGAAGACTGGAAAAGTAACGGTTAATGGCATGCAGTCCCTTCTTCCTCCCTCCGACTCTTCTGCCATCTGCTTTTCTCTGTTCGCTTTGCATCTGTCACTTCTGTCTGGCTCTGGGTTAATAGATGGTGACATGAATCTTTTTTTAGTTCTTGTGAACATTGATTTTTGTCTTGTTTGTGACCTGGAAGGGGCTTGAATTGTATGGGCTTGCACTGGGCATCCAGAACCATCACAGGGCAGGACTGGAATCATGAGTGGAGAAAATGAACCTTTTTTGAGATTAAAGGTGCTGATCTGGGTGCTGATTAGGGGATCAATAAGCAGTTCAAAAATGTTTAATAGTGAAAGCTCTTGCATTATACTTCTTGATTATTGACATGGAAATGCTTGGGGATTCCAATCCTGAGTAGCCTCATCTAGTGAAAAATACTCCACAATAACTCTAACATTTCACTCGCTGCTGGTGGAAACTCATATTCAAAGTAAATTTCCCAGAATCCTGTTTTCCTGCACTGGAGCTGGATAGCTCTTCCATTTCCACATAGTCTCAATTTTTTGTTTCTGTTAAATCCCCCAGCAGTGTTTTAGTTATCCTTCCAGCTGCTGCTGTGCCGTTCCTTTCTAGGAAGGGTGTGCCCATCAAATCAGAGTGTTAAGGAACATGGAATTTGTAATGCAAATAATCCTTGCAAAAATAAGTTCTCTTTTAGTAAAACTAGTCTAATCCACATTTATTCTAAACTGTTTTGTTTTGTAATTCCACCCCCTCTAAGCAGGACTTGTCCTGAATAAAGGACACATAGCCCAAATGGGCCAAGCTAATATTAAATACATACAACAAATTCTCTCTCAGGTGGGGCAAATCCAAAGGTGTCACACGTGCTGTCCTTCCTTTCTCATGAGTCATCTGCTAAAGTGTGCTGTGCGTCCCAAAAAATTACTGCAGACAGTGTCTTGATTACTGGAAATACAATACAAGCCTCTTACAATTGTAACTTACTGTTCTTCAACATCCTGAAATTGAGTTGCCAAACAGTTGCTGGGATGTTTGGTCTGTGTGTTTCGTTTTCAGGTACCAAACTTTCTTATTTTAGTTGCGTTCTCTATGAACTGAATTTTCGTTCAGTTTTTGATGTTGCAACAAGTTGCCTTAAAGTTGAAAGGATCAGGAATTCCCTGTGTTGCCTTTCCCCGCCGAGTGAAGGGCTCCCTCCTTCATGTAACAAACATCCTAAGCTGCAGCAAGTGTGTGTACAAGCAGCTGAGCTGCGTTTGGTGTCAGCCTTGCAAAAACTCTCTTGTATATGGCAAAGACTTTTATTGGACAAGCAAAGTGTTGGAGAGATTTTCACTCTGACACAGCGATTGCCCAAATACAGAGACTGGGGCTAAGTTACTGCACTTGCCACAGGTTTTGTAAGGCTGTGCTCTGCGTGTGTGCGCGTGGATATGATGTGTCCTTGGGTCAAACTCTGCCTTCCAGTGTGATTTAGCAATTCCCTGGATGGCTTTGTGGGAAAGACCTCCTGCATACCACTGAGGGTAGACTTTGACTGTCTATTTGTGCTCAGGAATTGTAGTTTTTGGCATTTCATTATATAAGCTGCAGAGGTAGAACTAAGTGTGAGGCAGAGTTGAACAAGTGTGAAGATGGTGCACGAGAGGATGTGATTTGAGCATCCTTGACCTGAATTTCTGACTCTTACAAGCCATATTCCTAAGAATTTTAGCCTGCAAAGAAGGACAGTGTAAAACTGTCCTGTTTCAATGCCTGGCTGGCCAAGAGACAAGCCACGTTGCCAGCCTGCCCTAAGCAGTGTTTGTGTCTGGTGGTGAACCATATGATGAGTAAGGATAAATTAATTTAATATCTGGGGAAATAAATGAGTCAAGTGTGTTTCTCTGGTTTGTGCCATTAAAAATGGTTCTTGGGAACATCACTTGTGTTTAAAATTTGAAATTTTTTTTTGAATTCTGCCTTTCTTCAGACTTATATGTCTCCTAGCCCCTTTGTTGCAACAATCCTCAAACCTTTCTTGTATGGAAGCCCTGCTGAGCCATTCCATTTTTCCTCTTGTTTTTCTCCTTCCATGTGTGATTCTTGCTGTCTTTTCTGTCATCTCGTTCCTCTTTTTGCTGTCTTATGTTTGCTCTTCCTTTTCTTTTCTTTCCTTTCTTTTCCTTTCTTCTTTTCTTTCTATGTCTCCCCCAGCTATCTCCTGGCTCCTCATTCCCTGCATGCCACTAACTGGTTTCATTAGATATTAATTGATTTGTGAATTCAGGCTGAATTGCATCATCAGCAGATGGCGGATCCAGACCTGTTGGAGGAATCCTCTTCACTGCTGGAGCCGAGCGAGATGGGAAGAGGTGCCCCACTCCGACTCGGGTAATTGCAGTTCGGGATTGCTGGATTAGGGATTGTCAGCCTGGGGAAGAGCAAGGATTTGAGCACACTTGTGGAACTTTCCACACCAAGCAGATGAAAGCTGATGTAAAACCGGCTGTTGCTCTCTGCTCTCTTCCTGCCCATATTAACTTCCCAGTTCAAGTTTGTGCTTCACAAGTTTCTCTCTGCACCAAAGAATTAGCCCAGTTTGTTCCGTGTAAGTCTGTCTGGTTGTTTCCTCAGACATTCTGAGATCTCACAGCTTTGTTGAAAGTTGTAACTACTGTGGGCACATAATGGTCTGAAATAACTGTATAGTTCTACATCCCCTTTATCAGCTGCTTCCAGGCTTCCTTGTGTGCGTGTAATACTTTATCTGGATGTGAGGGTTTGGTCCAGCGAGGCCTGAAGCATGAGCCCAGCACACAGTCACTGGCAGCCGTGGCTGCTCTAACCCTTGCAGCCAATGTACCAGGACTGTAGGGAAATGAAGGCTAGAAACTGTATATCTAAATGCATTTGTTTCTCCTATAAACAGGGATTTTTTTTTTTTTTTTTAAGATTATTTCATTCTGTTAAAAAACAGAGCCTGTGCTAGAGCGCAGCTGTTTTGTTGTGCGTTACCTCCGTGTATTTAGAAGACCTTCCATTTCGCTTGAAGAACTAACGTTAAAACAAGATTTTGGTAGCTTTCAGTGTTTAAGATTACCCCGGTTGCCCTGGCGTGCGGGGCGCGAGGCTCTGGGGTGGCCGGGTGCAGCCCTTCAGGCCGTGCCGTCCCCTTGCAGGTTCGTGGCCGGTGTGATCAACCGCGAGCGCATCCCCACGTTCGAGCGGATGCTGTGGCGCGTGTGCCGCGGGAACGTGTTCCTGCGCCAGGCCGAGATCGAGAACCCGCTGGAGGACCCTGTCACGGTAAGGGGGCCCTGGGGGACAGCAGCAGAAGCCTCCAGTGTGTAGCAGGATCTAAGAGCTGTGGATCTATAGATCGAAGGCTTTGTCCCTCAGTGAGGTCCGTCCCAGCACCTGCTGCAGCCTCTGAGCTTCATCAACAAATGTTCTCCCGTTTAATTAAAACAAAAATAGGAGACTGGGTGGGGAATGCTGTTGGAAGGGGGAAAACAACTCAGAATGTGGACTGTGGCCGGCCCTAGGGGATTTCTCTGGCCCAAACTGCAGTGCAGTTCGGAATGAGTAGGGATCCTCTTTGGAAGATGCTCTTTGGGACATGGGCAGTGTTGCAACATCGGAAGCTCATTTCTCTCGAACCTTTCGTTTTTTTCTTAATTCACTAATCAGTAGTTTAAACATCCACCTTAGAATCGTTTGCATTAGTACAGATATAAATAGTAAGTGTTGTGATTGGGCCTGGTTTTACCTCCAGTGTCCTCTGTGCTGAAACTGGTGGGCTCTGCCCAAACTTGAGGAACCCTTGCTCTTACCTAGTAAAGGCTGTGTGTGGGCTGCCCTGGAGCACAGACCCAGGAGGTGAAGCTCAGTAACAGCCTCTCTTTCTCATGTGAGGCTGATGCGTTCCCTTGTCCCACTAGCCACTGGTAGCTGACCTGTGGAATCATCTGTCTGCTAGGAGAGACTTTGTTCTTATTGTGCAGAACTTCCTTAAATTGAGGTTACACCTAATGTAATTATTCTTGAAACATTATGTTAAAATTTCCTAAGTAAGGTAGAACAATAACTTGTCAACAAATGCAGGAAAGGGGCCCTGGCTGCCCCCACGGACACAGCTGTGCGAGGAATGTGCCTCTGGCCTCCCTGGGAACCACACTGGTTAAACTCCACTTTGTTTTAACTTCATTCACTCTTTTGGCTTCATTCCGTAGGTGAGCTGACTGCACTGAGTTCTGATAAATACTTCATTGCATCTCCATTATTTTTGGAGATCTTACCAGGTTTTCCCATTTACTGTATTGCATAGAATCAATAATGGATAATCTGGGGCATTTTGCTTCAGTAAACACAAATACAGTGCAGGTATTCTGCACTGAGGCTGAGAAACTTTGCTTTCCTTGTGACTGTTCCAGTGTTACTCAGGTACCTTTTGACCCACTGTGCAGATCTGAGCTCTGATGGACAGACTCAGTGAGAGGTAAAGTAGGACTCTGGTAATTAGCTAATGGTAATTTCTACAATTCTTTCCTTTGTTCTAGGGGGATTATGTGCACAAGTCTGTGTTTATCATCTTCTTCCAAGGTGACCAGCTGAAGAACAGAGTCAAGAAAATCTGTGAAGGGTATGAAAGTCTGACAGCTGGGCAGCTCTCAGTTATTTGAAACACACTGACGTGATGTAATATCAGTATTTCTCAACTCCCTGTTTCGCAGTGGCCGCAGGAGCACATATTTAGACAGCAAGTGAAATGTGCCATAAGTAACTGAAACACATGTTACAGGCTGACTCGCCACTCCCCAGCCTGTAATGCTCGAAGGACACAGCTGCTGTGCTAGGGAATGCAGAAAAACAAGGCAGCGTTGATTCCTGGGGCAGGCCTGGTGGGACATCAGTGGGATATTCTCACAGGGGAGACAACAGGGACTGCTTCTATCAGCAGTTGCACTGGCATGGCAGCATCCCCCCTCAGCTGGGTGGCTGACCAACCTCGTGACAGTGCCTGGAGACACTGGCAGCATAGGGAACAGAGGATTCTCTCCCACTTCTGTTTTCTTTAGCACTCAGCTTCTGCTTTGGCCTAAAGCAAACTTCAGCATCCCTTTGATATAGAGGCTAGAGCTCTGCTTGGCAGTCTCTGCTGATCAGAAACTTCTCTTAAGGTGCCTCCAGCTCACCCTTGACTGATTGATCTTCTTTCCATCTCTGTCACTGAGGTGCTTCCCTGTCTTCCAGGTTCCGGGCCTCTCTCTACCCATGCCCAGAAACACCCCAGGAGCGGAAGGAAATGGCTTCTGGTGTCAATACCAGAATTGATGATCTTCAGATGGTAAAATAACTGGGGTCAATGACCTTTCTTTGGATTTTTCTTTAATAATATGGTTGAAAACTATATTTGGAAACTTTGGATCCTGTTGAAACAGGAGGATTTTTGACCCTATTAGATGACCATGTTTTCAGCTTCAGATAGCTTGAGACCAGCAGCACAAGAGAGATGTTTGGAGACTGCTCAGTTGTTTCTGTGCCAGGGTTTTGGGTGGGGTGGTTTGATCTTTCTGGAGGGCTGAGCAGTTCATTATATGCTAGGAAGGACAGAGAACTGCATACTAGGGAGCAGAGAGGAACTCTTGTAGGGAGATCCCCGTTCTGACTCCGAGAGCATGTTGCGTAATTGCCTGTTTCATCTGCAAGTACTTCGAAAACATTTAAACTTTTTTCCAAGCTGAGATAACAATGCTAACATTAACTTAGCTCTTCTTTTTTCTGCCTGTCTTTATATTTTCACGTTGTGCTGTCCTGAAGAGCTTCTGCTTTACAGCTAATCTCTTGTGCAGCAGCCTGAGTGTTGGTAAAAAGTAATTAGCACCCAGATCTCGTGGGTGCCACCTCTGAAATACCTGGTGCTTGCTTCAAGGAAGAAAGGCAGTATGTGATAATGTAGAAAGATCTAAGGGATTTGAGACAAAAATTAAGGAGAGGTTTAGAAACTAAAAGGAAAAAGAGTTGAATTTGACCTGCTTATTTGATACAGAAACTATCTCAAGCTGGGAGTTGTGCAGTGTAGCTCAAAAGATATTTTAAAGTAGACAAGAACTCAGAAGCAGTGTAACTGCTGTAAGCTGCATGTGCTTTGTGTCCTCACTTTCCGTGCAATCTAAGACTTTCCGCTCTGGAAATCTGACTTGGCCTGAGTTTGATATGTTCCAGTTGGAAAACACCCTCAGTAGGAAACACTTTCTCCTTTTCCCTTCAGTAAACAAGTCGTTCTGGGTAATTGGTGTGTTTTCTCAAGGCAGCAAACCCTTTACTTGCAGAACTCTTCTCTGCTCTTTTAACCTGGGTGGAGGTAAAACTGTTCCGTGATCTTGGCACAGTTCATAGTTTGAAACAACCGCTGACCTTGGAGCTGGAGGAGGAAAGTAATCAGAAAGCATCCCTGGAAAAAGCCCTTAAGCCTTTCAGCAGAACTAATTAATGTGGGGGCTGCAGCATAGGCCTGTGCCTGGGGTGGGGGAGCACGCTGGTCATTCATCCTCTGTGGGAAGGGCTTGTCTTGTTGGTGCACCTTGAGCTTTGGTCCATGATTTGGCCTCATCTTTGTCCTGCTTCTCTGAAAGGTGCTGAACCAAACTGAGGATCATCGCCAGAGGGTTTTGCAGGCGGCTGCTAAAAACATCCGCGTCTGGTTCATCAAAGTGCGGAAGATGAAGGCGATTTACCACACCCTGAACCTGTGCAACATCGACGTGACACAGAAGTGCTTGATTGCTGAAGTGTGGTGTCCTGTTGCTGACCTCGATTCCATCCAGTTTGCTCTCAGGAGAGGCACTGTGAGTAGCTGCCGTGCCAGTCAGCTGTGGCAGCACCGCAGGGATCCATTGTCTTTTCTGTATTGTGAGCCTCTGAACACCATCCCCTTGGGCTGTTGGAATCAGCCCTCGCAGAGGACAGCTTATTTAGCATGCAGGAGTGATGACTTAGAGATAAAAGAAGTAACAAATATGTGGAGCTTAAGGTTCAGGTGGATGCTGGAATGGTGAGGATTTTTCCGTGTGTGAGTCCTTCGGTACATTTAGTTACGCCGGCTGGGCTCTGTAGTCCCAGGGTCTGGATAGAGGAGTTCTCCAGGATGTTGGCAAACTCACCCTCTGCTCCAATAGACAAGAGAGTTGGGTTTCTTGAAGTCCTTCCCCTTGCTGTTTGTTTTCTTGTCTGTCCTACACAGACAAAGTTCACCTTTACTCCTGCTACACAAAGTGGAGAGCAGTGGAATCCTGGCAGCCTTCCTCAGCTGCTCCAATGTCTCATTGTGCAAGCACACTGCAAACACTCAAGCTTGCAGTTTTCCAAATGCCAGCGGGACAGCTGTGTTGGACTTCATCCTCCAGTGCTCCAAGGGTGGGTTTGCTGATCTTCCCTTTGTTTTT
This sequence comes from Callaeas wilsoni, assembly GCA_013398955.1. Taxonomy (NCBI): domain Eukaryota; kingdom Metazoa; phylum Chordata; class Aves; order Passeriformes; family Callaeidae; genus Callaeas; species Callaeas wilsoni. Next base: position 23,743 of record VWPU01018399.1, on the reverse strand, counting down.
CTCAAACAGGAGCACAGCGGATCCACTGTCCCGTCTATTTTAAACAGGATGCAAACCAATCAGACCCCACCCACGTACAACAAAACTAACAAGTTTACTTCTGGCTTTCAAAACATTGTTGATGCTTACGGCATTGGGACATATCGGGAAATAAATCCAGGTAAATTCAGACTAGGAGAAGTCCAAGACTTCTGTCTCAAATTTTTTAGTCATGATGTTTATCTGTATTGCCTGTCCTGCGTGGAAATTTCTAATAGAGAGTTCTAGAAGAGACTCATCAGCTTTCAGTAGCAGAGGGGAAGCTGGGGAATTATATTTGCTAAATTGCCTGAACTGTACCGTGGTGAATCTGGGCTGACTCACACACAGTGCCCTGGGAATGTCGTCTCTTCCCTTACAGCACCCTATACCATCATCACCTTCCCATTCCTGTTTGCTGTGATGTTTGGGGATTTTGGCCATGGAATCCTGATGACTCTGATTGCTGTCTGGATGGTGGTGAGGGAAAGCCGGATTTTGTCTCAGAAGAGTGACAACGAGGTGAAGTGGCAGATCGTGCTGAGCTTTGCATTTCAAACAAAGAATTGCAGCTTGGTTTGCTCCCATCCTTTTCCCCTTGAGTTGACAATGCCCATTACTCCTCCTCTGGAATTTCTGAAGCACATGGACAGGCTGGGAAGCCTGAAGAGCACACACACACTGAGTAGTGTAATTTCATAATAGTCTTGAGTTCCCTTGGTTTTCCTTTTGGATATTTATAGGAAATTATTAATTTCAGTTGTCTGAAGGAAATTATCAAGTGTAGTAGGTAAGTTGGTGTAAACAAATCACCCCAAGTTTAGTCACTGCAAAACTCCCAGTTCCCATACATATATATCCTATCCCCAGCATTTTTCCTATCTGCTGCTTAAGGTTGGTTTCACTGGCTCAGGACTGACAGGAGCTGAACCAGAGTTAAGATACACTGGCAGAGCTGGAGGAGGCTGACAGGGTCTGTGCTCCTGGTTCCAAACTCCTGCTGCCAGCTGGGGGTTGTATCAGGCTGGGCAGTGCAGTTTGTCCTCTCCAGCTCATCCCAGGTCCCCAGTGGAGGTCCACACTGCCCCTTTATCCTCGTTACCTGTGCTGCCGTGCTCCCTCTTGCACCCTTAATCCCCGCTGAGGGGAAATAGAGACTTTGGGCTCTCGGTTCATATAGCCAGTGTTTGTCCTACAACAGACTGATTTCCCTGGTTTGGCTTTAGGAGGGACCTCCCCTGTTCTCATCGACTTTCTTTGTTCCTTTTGGGTTTTTCAACAGATGTTCAACATGGTGTTCAGTGGTCGGTACATCATCCTGCTGATGGGGCTGTTCTCCACGTACACGGGCCTCATCTACAACGACTGCTTCTCCAAGTCCCTCAACATGTTCGGTTCCTCCTGGAGCGTCCGGCCGATGTTCAACAAAGCCAACTGGTCGTGAGTAAACCCTTGGTAACTTGGTAGAGACAGTGAGAAGCAGGTTCTTCCCCATTGTCCTCCCAACTCAGGAAAACAAAAACTTCTGAATGCTGTCTCAGGTAGATTTGGAAGAGGGATGTAAATGGGATGATATGTGCCAAGATTCAAAACAGCTTTTTGGTTTTTTTCCAAGAAAACTTGCAGAGATGCAGTTTCTCACCTATTTCCCCATAGACTTTTCAAGATTTCTGTCCCCTGTCTTCCTTGAGACACTGAGTAAAAGGTTGAGAAACAGAGTTTTATTCATTTGGGAAAATATCTAGAACCATCCAGGTTCTGGAACCCTAAAGTTCTCTCAATTTGAGCTATTCCTTGCTCTCACAAAGGAAGAGTGTTGTTAGTTTTTACAGAAGGAGGGTGGCATTGCTATTGTTAATGTTTGTATCATCTTATTCCCAAACAGAGATGCTTTGCTGGAGACCACCCCGCTGCTGCAGCTGGATCCTGCTGTCCCGGGGGTGTTTGGTGGGCCCTACCCCTTTGGCATTGACCCAGTAAGAGCTCATCCTTCCTCTGCAATCTTTTGGGCAAAATCCTTTGTGTCAGCAGAAGGAGAAGTACCTGTCCTGTTCACTGTGGAAGATTTCCCCAGCCCAGCCATTCCCTTAGCAAGTCCATCAATGGTGGGAATACTCCTGAACCATAGAATTCCTACTGAGATGCCAGATTTGAGATAGAGACCTTTCTTCTGAGGTCTCTTAAAGGCTGCTTTCTCACCCCTTCTAACCTGCAGTGCTTTAATCAAATCTGATTAGACTTGGAAATCACTTTCTGAAGTTACTTTTTTACCTTGGGGAAAGTTGTTAATCTTTTTTTTCAGTCATCCTTGGAAGTGTACATTTCCCAGTAACCATGTCACTTTGTACCTGCCTGCATCAACACCTCTGCTCTTAACTCTGCTTGTAATATATGACAAACCTGTGAGTTCCACATAAAGAGGAAGTGCAGGAGATCAGAGCTGTGTATAATTGTTCCTTTAAATGAATAATCATGTTCTTTCTGTTAAGGATACAGCCTCTTTTCTCCTGCACCTTTGAGGCACCATGAAAACAGGTTTGATTCCTGCTCACTGGTGGGCTCAGTTACTGTAAGACTGTTCCCAGCTGAAAGCTTGTCTGCTCATTTCCCTAAAAGATATCTGTGGGACAAACACATCTTTAAAAACCTGCTTTTTCAACCTCACACTTCCTGACTGGTTCATAGTGTTTAGCTTAAAGGGAGTGTTTTCCTTCTCCTGTTTTCCTTTCCCTGGTGTCTGACTAGGTGTTGTTTTTCACAGATCTGGAATATCGCCAGCAATAAGCTGGCCTTCCTCAATTCCTTTAAGATGAAGATGTCTGTGATTCTTGGCATTTTCCAGATGCTCTTTGGTGTCGCCTTGAGTCTCCTCAACCACATGTAAGTGCTTAGCTCTGGTTTTCTCATGGGGGGGATGAAATGCCTTCACGTGTTCCGTGGTTTAGGATGCCCGTCAGCCCTCACCTCCTGATGGAAGGTGCAGGGCAGTTGTCTCTGGCTGTGTGTGGAGCTGTGCCTGGCAGGCAGTTCCTGTACTCCAGGCCCAGCTGTTGTGGAGCCAAGCCCCTGCATGGTCATTCCAATGACTCTTTTCACACTCTTATTGAAAGCTTTTGCCCTAATTCTAACAAAATGTAAAATAAACTTTCTTTTTTTTTTTTTCTTCCCTGTAGCTATTTTAAGAAGCCACTGAACATATACCTTGGATTTATTCCAGAAATGATTTTCATGTCCTCCCTCTTTGGATACCTTGTTATTCTCATCTTTTACAAGTGGACAGCCTACGATGCTCACACATCCAAGGAAGCACCGAGCCTCTTAATACACTTTATCAACATGTTTCTATTCTCCTATGAGGACACCAGTAATAAGATGCTTTATAGTGGGCAGGTGCGTGCTCTTGCTGGAACAGAATCAGAGATGCTTCGTGATACTGGAGTGTTTCATTGACCTTGTCGTAATTGTGAAATCAAGCATTAAGCATCTTTCCACTGTGACAGAGCATTTCTGAAGGCTGATACTATGTAATGTTGAAGAAGGAAGGAATAATCCTTTTACCAGGAATTCTTATTTGTCTGACCATAAGTCAACTGTGGCTTCAGAACATGTGGATCTTGATTAATAATGGAAAGCAATTAGAATATTGTCCCATGTCTGCAATGTGGTACCTCAGCTTAGCTCAGACACCAACGCTGTTTCCTCCCAGCAGTATCAGACATCCGCCAAATTCTCATTCCCTGCAGGATCTTTTGGATTTTTCCCTAATCTAACCCAGTCTCAGCATTAAATGCTATGCTCAGTCAGAGGTGGCAGCTGCAGGCATTAAGTACCTAATTGCTGTTCCCAGAAGAGAGAGAGATAGTGAAGCATCCACATACTGGGAATTCAGCCGTTCTTGCTGGGTTCTGTGTGTGTTTGAGCAGGGGCTGCAACTGCATTACCTGAGACTTGTTTCTTTTGCAGAAAGGGCTCCAGTGCTTCCTCGTGGTGGTAGCCTTGCTGTGTGTGCCATGGATGCTGGTAGCCAAACCCCTGGTCCTTCGCCAGCAGTATTTAAGGAGAAAACACTTGGTGGGTGACTCCTTTTTATATTTTACGTATGAAAACTGTTTTAGGTTAAAAAGCTGTGTTCTCCATCCTGAGCTTGGATTCATGGGTTCACACTGCATTGAAATCTGTGAAGTGTTTTTGCATATCCCTGGGCAATATACCTGCCAGCAGGTGGGTGTTACTGGAGACAGAGTGTTGCCTGCCTGCTTCTCAGATCTGGAGCCAGCATCAAACCTGCTTTTAAAAACCCCTTATGTTGGTAATGATCAGAATAGTGTCTCTGGCTTGGGCTTTGGCAGCTGGTTTAGGAACAGTCTCACTGGCTGCTGGGTGCACTTCTGTGGCTGGGCTAGGCTGGTAGTGGGAAACAGCTGGAACTGGCTGGCAGACTTCTCAGCTATCTTTGTTAAAGCAGCTTGGATGGTAAAAAAGTAACAATTAAAAGGAAAAAGAGACTTACAGACTCATGTGAGAGGTTGTGTGCTGGGGTGCTCTGTAGGTTTCCAGCTGCACTGTAAAGTACCTGTGTGAGATGCAGGAGCGTGGCACGCGTGCGCTGCGGTGACGCGCGAGTTCTCCCTGCACGTCTGGCAGCGCTGCGAGGATGTGCAGCGAGTCAAAGATCAGTTCAGTTACAGACACTCCCTCTCCCTTCTCTGACCATCTTTCATCCTCCCATGTCCCCTCCATTCGTATCCCTTTCTCTTTTTGTTTTCTTCCTCCTCCCTCTCTCTTCTTCCGTCCACCCCCAGGAAGGGCAGCCCGAGGAGGCCCAGGGCAGCACGAACGCGCAGGCGCTCGAGGCAGCAGCGGCTGCAACAGTGAGTGCACTTCAAACTCGCCTGATGCATTACAGATGGGAGTTGGCTTTGTGTCTGATTATCGAGGGAGCATGGAATGTATCTCAATTTCATAAGGGAATGGCAAGTGCACCTTTAGGGTGAAAAACACTTTCTCTTGGAAAGAGCAAAGTTTAGCCAAATTGAGACATTCTGGATGAACACCCAGGCTGGAGGATGGTAGTTGTGTGTGCACAGAGACACTTCCTTGCAGGAGTGCTGCTCAATCCAACCTGCAGAGCAGCACAGGATTTCCTGCTACCACATCCCCCTATGTTAAATTCCCTTTTTTCCTTCTGCTTATGTATTTGTTTAAGATAAATTAGGATTCTTCTCGGTGCAGCATTTCTGTTTGCATTACGTGTTCCCAAACACGCAGTGATGTGATGGCCTCCAGCAACTCCATGTCAGTAATCATTGGATTTGTGACACATCTGTCCAGTACACACTTTGACCTGAAATTATTATAAAATGGTTGTGCACAAACAAGCTTCTCAGTGGCGGTTGTTTTGACTTACGTGTTTCTAAGCCTACAGATGGCCCTTTGCTGCCAGAGCTTTCTGGTGAGGATTGTGTAGCCCCCAGAACTTAGACCATTTCCCACTGCTGCTTATTTCAGCTTGATTTTCTTTCTGAGTCTGCCTGGCTGACTAGGAGGTGTGAATCTCATCGACTGTGTGAAGCACATCATGCTCTCCAGATGCCAGAGGTGCTGGGAGGGGCGTATCAGCTGGTTCTCTCATGACATTTTAGTCTCATGGAAATGAAAATGGATCTTTTGTGCCTGATCCATCCAGTGTATGAAATGCATCTCCATCAGGAGGCTGTGAGGGGAGGTCTTGTGTGAAGTGTGCTTAGAAGCAACAATTGGAGCTGTTGGAGCCGTGTTTAGGTTGGATGGTTTACAGGGAATGGATATGAGTCGAGTGCGAGGGAAAAGCTGCTCAAGTGCAAGTTCACATAGGCTGGAAATACATAAATAGAATATTGACAGGAGTCATCAGGGACTTGTGGTGTTTCAGAGATACTGAAAATCCTAATAAAAACATTGTCTTAGTTGTTAATATGGAGGTGTTTTAAATTTCATTTCTATTTTCAGAGCATAAACACCTACCTAATTTGTTTTTAGAAACCTGCCAAAATTTGTAATTCATATGTGGTGTTTTGGGCAAATGTATTGTTCACCTAAAAAAAAAGCAGGCTTCTAAGGACAAAGGAGGTAGAGGAACTCACAGCAGCTGTTCTGGTCTGTGCAAACACCAGGTCATGGGACCTTCAACCTCTTTCGTCTGCATGGGCAGCCCTGGACTTCTGCAGTCTGAGAGTGGCCAGTCAGCCTGGTCACACCCTGTGTCACAGGTGACCCAGGGCAGTGCTGGAGCTGGGCACAGGCTTTATTTCTGTTTGTGGTGTTGTAGTTTGCCTCTCTAGGGGTCAGACTCAGGGGCATGTGGGGACTGCTCCCGATTTCAGCATTTCAGCTCAGTCTGTGTGTTGTTCTTTTCCCTTTGGAGTCCTGGAGGTGCAGCTGAGGGTCAGATGCTGAATGTCAGAACAAATGTCTCTAAAAGGACCTGCTTGCACAACGTAGAGTTTCCGAGCAGGGGAAGATGCGTTTTCTGTGCGCTGTTGGTGTGCCTGAGGCTGGTGGCAGCAAGTGTGTGTGTTTGTGTTCCCGTGTTCTGCTCCTGACCTGCTCCAGTACCCAGCAGTGCTGTGCCGGTGCTTGTCCAGCCGTGCTGGGCAGGACGTGGGGCTGTTGCATGTCAGAGCCAGCAAATGTCCTCTGAGAGGTGTACCTTGATTGTCCTCGTGGTTGCAGTTACACCGTAGAAATGTACCAAGGATTCACTCAGACAGACTTTTTTTTTTTTTTCCCCAGCCCCAGCAGGAATCAGCACCTTTCCCATCCAAGCTGGGAAATAGAATTGTACCTGCCTTAATCTGGGCCTTAATATTTAATATTTTGTTTTCCTCTGTGAGCTGCTGCTGCACATGGAGTCATGAGAAACCTGCACTTTTGCACTAAAACCCAAACAACACTTTGCTCTTTCTTTTCTGCATGTGTCAGGGCACGCACAACTTTGGTGGGATCCGGGTGGGCAATGGCCCAACGGAGGAGGATGCTGAGATCATTCAACATGACCAGTTATCTACCCATTCTGAGGAGGGGGAAGAGGTAAGCACCTGAGCATCCTCGCTCTCAGGGCACTGCACTCGGCAGCAGGATGAGCTCACTGGGTCTGTAGTTACTCATTTCCAGGCTGTTTAAACAGCAACATTCCCAGTGAAGTGTTTTCCTAGCAGTTTTCTCACTGACTGTTTCTTGGTCACTCCCAGGAGTCCAGAAAAAGCAGTATAATTTCTGTATCCTGGGAGATGTGCCTCCGTTTGTCTCCAAAGAGCCACCATCTCAGGGGTGCCCAGCACTCCCAGGTGCCACGTTACCTGCTTCTCCCGTGCCAGTGGAAACTCAGGGGCTGTATTTCTGCAGCACTGAAATTTTGTTTATATTTTCATTTTGACTGCTGGGGGTAATATTAATTACTTCCCTTTCCTCCGGGAGAGGAGAAAAACAGTCGATCTCACGTAGCTGGGGAGTTTTCTGATGCCTCTGAACGACTGCAGCAGATCCTGCCTCTGTAGTGCATGGGATGTGTTACTGCTTTCCGTGGCGTGCGTAGGAGGGAATTGCTGAATGTGTTCATGATTAATGTGATCAAAACACTGCACTAAATGTAAATTTATGTTTTCAAGCCTACAGAGGACGAGGTGGTAAGAGCACAGCAGCTTTGCCTGAATGTGTACCTGGGCCATTTCCCATCAGTGTAAAATGTGCTGAATGGAACTTGTTATGTCACAGCATCCTGTTTTCCAAAAGATCTTGCTGTTTTCATGTTACAGGCCATTTTTAATTCATACATACATACATCAACAGACTTTTAATTGCTTCATCCAAACAGCTTGTCTGTCTGATCCCCTGTCTGCAGATTGTTCCCAGTTACCTGGGAAACTGTTCAGCTGGAGGTCTGAAACTGAAAATTTTTCGCTTTCGAGCCTCCAAAGAAGTCTCAGGTTTTTTATGTTGTGAGTTTCTTAATTCTGTGCTGCAGCAAACTGTTTAAAGATATTTCTTCCCGTAAACTATCTGTCATGTTAAGAATGATGCTGCTTGACCCGGAGAGCAGATGCAGCACAACCAGTCCAGTTTCATGCAGTTCAAGAACTGAACTGGCCAGAGGCTTTGTGTAAAAGAGAAGCTCCGTTCTGAGAAGCTGCTCATCCATAGACACTTGTAACAAGTATTAAAAAAACAGGGATTTAATACTGATGCAGCATTTAGTGTAGGTTTCAGCACTATCGGGTAACCAATTTTACTACAAAGAAATACAAATGGCATGAAATCAGAACAGCTTGACCAGGGCACTGCTGCTGAAAATTGTGCTGAGAGTGCTTTGCTCAGAGCTCTGCTGTGCACAGGCCTATGTGGAGCTGGGGGGAAAGAGGGGGACACACAGAGTTCCTGTTCTGGTGTACCTGATGTCTCACTGAACCTGGGGAATGTGTAAACCCACAAGGACTGTGCCACAGCAATCCCGATGCTCCCACTCCTGGCACAGTGGGCTCCCTCTGTGGCAGTTGCACTCAGCTTTGGAAGGTCATTGTTTAAACATTTCCCACATTCCCGGTGCTGCCGGCCGGCTCGTGTGTCCGGAGCTGGAACTGTTGGCTAAGGCAGCCTTTAGTGAAGAACTTCACAGCTCACGTTCTGTGGAGAAAGGATTAGGTTTTTGACAGCTAATTTAACTGAAATGGTTGAAATATTTATTGCCTTGGATATACTAAGGGAGAATTAAGAATATAAATAGCTTTGTGTGCATGCCTAGAGCATTAGTCACTGGATGTATTTAAAACATCATGTTCACTTAAATCTGAGCAGTTTCTGAAGCATGGATTAAGTCCAAAATGCAGGGAATGCTTTCCCAAGCTGCAGAATAAGAAACTGCCCTACATGGCAGACTTCCTTGTGAGTTCTTCTTTTATTATTGCAGAAAATTACCGAGACACAGAGACTTTGCCAGTTAATGGTGCACAGATGTGACTTTTTCAGGGTAGCTTAATGCATTATTTTTGCTTTCAAAAACGGCAGGTTCATGTCTTGCAAAATGTTCCTGTTGCTCCTGTAGCAAAGGCGCACACAGTACGGCTTGGGGCACTGCCTCCTTCCCACAGGCACCTCCGGCTTACCTGGGAGTGCACACCAACACCACCTTCTGCTGAACAGTCTTTTCCTGGCTAAGCCCGTGGATGAATTTGGAATATCTGACTTTCACATGCCAGAATAAGAAAACGACATTCACGTCACAGCATTTGTCATTCTGCAAAACCTGCCAAGACGAGATCCGTTTCTCGTTTGCGAAGCTGGCGTGCCGAACCAGGAGAAGACAGTGGCAGCGTGCAGTGTCACACACGGTGTCCCTGGCCATAGCAGCAGTCCCCCTGCCCGTGTCCCCGCCTGGCCGGCCCGCGCCGCGCTCCCAGCTCCCCTCATGCTGTGTTCCCTTTGCAGTTCGACTTCGGGGACACCGTGGTGTACCAGGCCATCCACACCATCGAGTACTGCCTGGGCTGCATCTCCAACACCGCGTCCTATCTGAGGCTCTGGGCCCTCAGCTTGGCCCACGCACGTGAGTGTCCCCCGGGGAGCTGAGCCGTGGGTCCCTGTGCCTGCTCAGCACGGGCAGGTGGGAGCCAGGGGCACAAGGGGCCTCTCGGGGCTCGGCTGGCACAGGGCAGTGCTGCGTGTGCATTACCTGGGAGCAGTGAGCTCCACGCACCAGGGTCTGCTCCCACGGCTCTGCTGAATGGGAGGAATGGAGTTAAAATCACAGAGCAAAGCAAAGAGCTGCTGAGCAAGGACTCTGCGCTGCCCTGTGTGACAGCTGCAGGCAATGTCCTGACACGCTTGGCCACGAAAGCTCTTGTCCCTCTTCAGTTTCCCACCTCATTGTAGCTGGAGTTTGCTTGACTTTAGTTTTTGCTTTAAACAACCCCCTGTTCCTGCTGACACGAGTCATCTCCCCTTTCTCTCGGCAGAGCTCTCGGAGGTGCTCTGGACCATGGTGATCCACATCGGCCTCTGTGTGAGGAGCCTGGGGGGAGGCTTGGGCCTCTTCTTCATCTTTGCTGCTTTTGCCACCCTGACAGTGGCCATTCTGCTGGTCATGGAGGGGCTCTCGGCCTTCCTCCACGCTCTGCGCTTGCACTGGTGAGTTACTGGAACATCCAGAAACTTGGAGAGCTCCTCATAACAAGAAAATTGATGTCACCTGGACTGTGCAGAAATGCTGTCTTCTAGAAGGCAGAAAGTCTTTAAAAGGGTCAGAGACTTCAATCCTGTTTGTAGTAAAACACCTCCCCTTGATTGTTGCTTAAAGTTGTGGAGCTCTGCTTAGAAATAAGCATTAAAAGACTAAAGCTTTAGGATCAAAGCTTTGGGACCAGGGACTGGGGAGGCTGTGCTGGCTGGAGCAGTGTGCTTTGTGGCTTTCAGCAGGACTTTCTCGTTCCATCTCTTGGTCTTTTCTCTGGTTCCCGTGTTTGTTGTCCTTTGTGTGCAATAGCCACTGCCTGCAGGTTCCTTCTCGTGCTCTTGTTCATCGCTGTAAAACCTTGCCTGGGACAGGAGTGGCTTTGCCTTCTGCCCTTGGGGTACTTGGGGATGGCAGCGAGGTTTTGCTGGTCTTGCTTTTGGAAGTTGCTTTTGCAGCCCCTTTCCTGTGATCGTTAAGCTCCTGTGTGTGCAGCTAGCAAAGCAGAAGGAATTACTCTGCTCCCAAGTATGGAAAGTATTCAAGAGCTTTCTCTAATCCATGTTTAAGAGCGCTCATTGTTCCACTTCAGATTCCCTGGTTAGTGCACTGGTGGGGTTAGAGGAGCAACTGGGAATGGGATTTTTTCAGCCTGAAGTGTAGGAGAGTCTGTGCCTCTGTGGGGTTCAGGCTGCTGCCACCACCTCGGGCTGCTGATTTCCTGGGGGGAGGTGGGGGTCATGAGAGCAAAGGGAAGTCCCTGAAGATCACAAGAAATATTCTGTCTTGCTTAAATGGGAAGGAAAGGTTGGGAGCACTCTCTGAAAGTAGTTCTGTAAGTGCAAAAGGAAGCCAGTGCCTCTAAAAAAAAAGGCAAAAGAAAATCAGCCTTTTTGCATTTTTCCCCTGCTTGTGGGGAAGGAAGGCTTTGGCCTTTTGCCCTCTCCCTTGGCAGCTGGTGAGGTGCAGGCTGGAGGGTGCAGGCTGGAGGGTCCTGGCTCCTGGGGATGCGGGCTGGAGGGTCCTGGTCCACCTATGTCTCTGTAGCTGAGTGAGCCAAGCTCATCCTGGGGCGAAGCCATCTTGTGCTGAGGGAGCCAGGGGGGCACTCCTGGAAATGGCTGCTGGATGGTGCCTCTGTTTTTCCTGGCATCCAGCCTGAACCCTGCATAGCAGTCACTCGAGAGCTCCTCGCTGACTGGCCAGAGGTCCCTCATCCTCTCCCTGCTGTCACCGTGCTGGGCCACTGCAGCAGTGACAGCAGGAGCCCCGCAAACCCTGCTGGGCACTGAGTCCAGGAGGAGCAGAGGGCAGCGGTGCTGTAACTCCAGATGTGGTGGGTTTGCTCTGCAATTCCTTGAGGATTAGAAGGTTTCCAGGGCTGTGGCCTCTCCAGGCTGTGGAGCTGCGTGGCCGTTTCTAAGCAGCAGCAGGCGAACAGCTCTGAGCAGCTGCTCTAGACAGGCTCCATGGAGCAGAAAGCGCATTTTTGGGGAGGTGCCTGTCTTGTGTTAATAATCACAAACTGCACCTCCAGATATGGCTCAGACACCTGGAACAGGTGTGAGCTGGAGGTCATGGTTCACATTGCTAGGCTTTCCTTAAAGGACCATGAAAAAACCATCTGTGTATGTGTCAGTGAAATGGCAAACAGGCAAACCCAGGGGCAGCAGCAGCGAGAGCACAGATCACTGCAGCCATGCAGACCAGTGCAGGGCAGCTGTGGAACTGGACTGCTTAACAAAGTCCTGTTTTCCCTAAACAGGTGTTTCAAACCTGCAAGCCTTTCATGCACAGGCTCTGAGAGAAACTCTGTTCCAGCTCAGAGCCCAAAAAGCAAGTTGAAAGTTCTATTTCAGACTGCAAGTGATCTGCTGAAATGATTTTGGGCTTGCTGGGTGTTGGTTTTCACAGGAAGGCACCTGCAGTGGTTCCAAAGAGCACACTGTTCACATTCCTTTTTGCTCCTGACCCAAAAACAGGGTGTTCCAATGGCAGGTGTTCCCTTTTTAGGAAGAGGAAGGGAGAGTGGAGGTCAAATACAGCTATCCTGGGAGGAGCAGATGGGATTTTCTGGTGGTGGGAGAACAGTCACCTATCAGGAATTTGAGGTGTGGGTGGTTCAGCCTTCCTGGAAAGGAGGTGGAATTGAGCATGTGTTTCACTGGTCAGGGAATTCGCAGGTTGTTCCATATGCTGTGCCTGGCAGTCCCAGAGGAGGGGGGTTTATTTTGTGCTTTTTCAGTGTGCATTCTTTGAGCAGGTTGGGCTTTTCAGGCCGTTCTGGGGTGGAGGCAGCACTCTGGATTGCTGCCAGGATTGCAGGGTGTGAGCTGGGGCTCCACTGCAGCTCAGTACGTGTCTGAGCTGTTGTGCTGTCAGCTTCTTTTGCTGTAACTCTTCTGAAGTACATCACTCTTCTGAAATATTTAACCTTTCCATTTATTGCTTTTCAGTGATGAAGTTTGACATGAACGTTCAGATTAAAGCAGCTTCCCCCTTTTTAAGCTAGTCACCTCTTCTAATGTGAGCTAAAACAGACTGTGCCCAAAAGAAAATGTTTGTAGCTGGATTCAGAGTGCTGCTTCCCGAGAGGCATGGGTGTGTTGGAGCTGCATCCCACTCTCAGTCCAGTGAGGGCGAGTGGTGAAGTCCAGCTGCTCACACACCTGCCAGGATTTGGTTTTCCTTTGTAAATGTCACGAGCCAGGACTCGCCTGCAGTGCGGCCGCAGGAGCCACTGCTCCAAGGGGCAGCTGCAGCCTCCTGTCAGGCAGGATGGAATATCCCAGGGACAGATATGGTACCTCTCTGTCCTTTTGGGGAGGAGTGGCTGCAGCAGTCTCTGCACAGACGCCCCAGTGGGTTCTGTCTGTGGGGTGCGCTGCCCTTGAGGTGTGCCTGGTTTACACCTGACCCCAGGCTCTGGCACCTGTCACACAGAGTGGGAATTTGCAGTTGTACCGAGTGACAGTCGGGGTTCCTGTTGCACTGTTGCCTCCTGCTCACGGGACTGGCGCTGCCTGGTTTTCCTGAGTCAGTACCCTGACTCTGTGGGGTCGGAAGATCCACAGAACTACAGTCTGACAAACTCTGACACTAACTATTAATGCAAAAAGTTGCAGAGTGGGATTCCTGTAGCACTGCTGCTGCCAGAGGACTCCTGGGCTGTTTGCTGGTAGTGCCACTGTCTGTAAATTCTCTGCAGAACTTGGTCACCGATGGGAGACACAGGGAGGGTTTAGCAGTAAACTGGGACATGTGACAGGCAGTGAGCCTGGCAACAGCAGTGCCTCCTGCTGGGTTCTGGGTGTTCCTGGAGACACCTGCAGAAAACCCCACTGACCATTTACACCGTGATTATTTGGTTAAATACACTTTTCTGGCTGGTTCTCTAGCCAGAGCAGCCTCTCTTCCAGCATCAGGCCTCCAGTTGTGGCCAGTTGTAACAGAATGTCCAGAGAGAGCGTTTGGATGCTGGGGCCAGCTGGAATTGTGAATCATCAAGGTTAACATGTCAGTCACAGTGAGCTTGGGTGACTCAGATTCCCAATCCCCTGCCTCTCATTTCCCTTCGCTTACAGAACGGTTACTTAGTCACAGGATACTTCTGGAGATTATCAGGGTTCCTGAAAAACTGGAGCACGTTGGCAAGGAGCCCTTCCTCCCACACGGAAAATCCTGCTCATCCTGGGGATCCCTTGGCCTGCGAGGCAGCAGAAGATACGAGCTAAAGCTGGTTTTCCTGAGCGTTTCCCTCCAGGGCTCTGTGGGGAAATCACTTTTTTTCTAGCCAAATCCAGCAGCTCTGGAGTTTGCCATGATTCCCCATTTGGGGAAAAACAAGTCAAGTTTGTCTTTTTTTGCTGAAAAAAAACCCTTCTCCTGAACTGTATTAAATGCTCCCCAGTTCGCTGTCACTTGCTGCCTGCAGAGACTTTGTTTTCCAGCTTATTGTGCAGTGGAAAGTGTCTGTGAAGCCTGGGCTTGTTTCTGCTGGGAATCAGGGGATTAGTTTTCCCTGTCCCTATTTGGCTGTCGCTGACTATTGGGCAGTTCTCTAGAATAATTCTTTTTTTACTCGAGTTCATTAGGGGCAGCAGCAAACGGGGCTGAGCTAACGCTCGGCTGGAGCTGGCGGGCATGTCCCAGTGCAAATGTGCTGCAGGGAATAAACAGAAGTGGCTGGTGGGGGAGCCTGAGCTCAGTGTCACATGGCTGAGGCTTGTGCTAATGAAAAAGAGAACTTCAGCTGGTGTAGAAAATGCTGTCTCTGCTCCCTGTGCTTCCTGGGACACTGCGGTCAGGGCCGGCCCTCTGCTCCCGTTGCCATTTGTTGCCCCTGAGGGTGGGATGGAAGTCTCTGGGCAGCTCTGCTCCACGCAGAAGCGTCGCACATAGATGGGGCTGTTGTGCCAAAAGATACATTATGTAATAATACCTCTTTTTCTCTTTAAAGCCTTTTATAGTCAGTAATCCTACTTGTAATGGAGTTCTTGCTAGTTGTTCTTAGTGAGAGCTGCCTTTTTAATGAGTAATCGCTCTTCTGTCTCTTGCAGGATTGAGTTCCAGAACAAGTTCTACACTGGCACTGGCTTCAAGTTTCTCCCTTTCTCCTTTGACATCATCCGTGAGGGGAGGTTTGATGACTGAGGCCCTCCCACTGCAGCAGTGTTAAATGTTGTGGGCCCGTGGGTGTGTGTGTGTGTAACTGACCCCTCCCGTGTGTCCGAGTCCTGTGTGTAGTGACAGTAACTTATTTGCAGCACCCTCGAGCATTACTGTGGCATCCCAAAGCCAAAAGCTTTGACGCTCTGGGGTAACAACACTGGATCACAGAAACTTTTTGTTCCTTAAGTTTACTCTCAAAGGTACCAAGTGCATGAGGTGTCTGTTTGGTGTGCAGTCATGTGCTCCCTGTATTGTGCATTATTTGGCAGCTGATCAGGGCAGAGAAGAAATGGCAGCTGTGCTGAGGGGACAAAGCAGCACATGGAGAAAAGGCCCAACGATCTCAGCTTGGGAAGAGTGAGGGCTGTTCCCCCTCTTGTTGCTGGAGGCAGTGGTGGGGAGTCCTCATGTGCTGGGACTGCCTGAGTGTGGCCTAGGGCAGGATGGGGAGGGATGAGCCTTGGTGCAGACTGTCACTGGTCACTGCAGGTACTGCCACCGGCAGTGGAACTTCTGGGGTTTCTGGTTTAAAACCAAAGCCCTCGAGGCACATCAGGTAGTGCCCGTGTGCGCTTGGCATCGGTGGGGGCAGCTTTTGCACAGATGGACGTACCAGTGACTGATGTCCTGTGCACTCAGGGTCTGAGGAGCCCTTTAAAGGAGAGCAGTGGCCCAGTCTTGCCAAAATAGCTCCATAGCAGAGGGCTCTCTGTGGTGTGTCCCTGCATTAGCTGTTGCTTTCTTTCCTGTCCGAGCTGTCAGTATTTCCTTGCACTCCTCAACTCGATGTAGCAGTAGCAGCAGTGGGGTGTGTGTTAGTGTGGTGTATGTTAGTGCTGTGTGTGACTGTCATGTTTAATTCTCGCAGTGGAGCTGAGTATTTGTGTATGAACAGATTAGAACAATAACGAGACTCATTAACCTGGAAGCAAGGAGGAAATGCCTCGATGTGCCGGGCTGCTTAGAATTAGGTGAGAAAGTTACGTGTACCTTGCACACTGCAATGCGTACGTGCGTGGGGCTCAGGGACCCTTGTGCTGCACCTGGGCAGGCCCTGGGCACTCGCTGTGTTAACAGGAGGACGTGGGCGGTATTCACAGAGGTGTTTGCAGACTGAAGGGTGAAATCAAAGCGTGGCTGCAGGTGGAGCTTTGACAATGAGTCGTGCTGTGTTCTGCTGCTTGGGTGAAACATGTTGCTGACAGTCACTGTATAAATTAAATGAACTCCACAACAAACACTGTGGCCTGTTTTCTGCTTCCCCAGTGGTCTCTGAGGAGGGTCAGGGGCAGCCCCTCATCCCTGACCTGCACTGAACGCAGCCCCCGGAGCTGCCGGGGGCAGCTGGGACCTCAGGCGTTTCTGCCCAGGATCCTGTCACCTCCATGGCCAGAACCATGGGGCGGGCAGGGCTGGTTTGTACAGCAAGACCGGCGTGACCCTGCCTGGGCTGCAGCCTTATCGTGCTTATCGTGCGCCAGCGACATCCTGAGCGAAGGCCGGGCCAGGGCCGTTTATCCCGGGGCCTCCTGCCCACCCTGATAGACCCCGTGACTGGGGGGAAGGAGGAGTTGTGCAGGAGGAAAAGTTCCGGCTTGTTCAACCCGGGTGTGGGGTACCCTTCGACGGCGAGTGGGGCAGCACGCTCTGGCTGCCCGGGGCCGTGCCCTGCTCCCGCTTTGCCCAGGCGCGGGGACCCCCGCTCCCCATGGAGGGCCGTGTTTACTCAGGCCCTTCCTGCCGGACAGGGTATTTCCACATGTGCCGGAGCAGCGGAAGGGAGGGTTCTGCAGGGTTTCGGCGATTGTGTTGGTGATGTCGGTGTGTTTCCCATCTCCTGATCTCTCCGGGAGGATGAGAAGCCGCGCTGAACTGCAGCCCCAGCCTCCCGCACCCCTTGGATGAGGAACCGGCTTCCCGCCGGTCCGGGGGATGCTTTTCCTGCAGCTGTAGGTGCTAGCGGGCCGGGGGGATGCTCTCTCTCCTCTTTCACCGCTCTCCCGTGCAATCACAACATTTCTGCCCGTTTCCGTGGCTCTGGAGTCACAGGCGCAGCCCTTGTGCTGGCAGGAGACCCCGGCCCCCCTCGGGCTGCTCTGGGAGCCCCGAGTTCCCCCGTTCCTCCCTCGGGGCCGCTCCGCAGCCGGGCTCTGGCTTGGAAGTGTCTACGCATTCCCCCTGGAGCCGAGAGAGACCCCGGGCAGCCCGAGCCCGCCCCGGCCCCGTTGGGGTTCGCCTGGGCGACCAGGGATGGTGCACCGCAGTGCGTGCGGCTGCCGGCGCGCTCCCCAGCCCCGAGGCGCCGGCGCTGCCCGGTGTCGCAGCGCCCCCGGCCGGCCGGAGCGGCTCCCGGTCAGTCCTGGCAGCCCCCGGGCTGACGGATGCGCGGGGCCGCCGCGGTCCGGTTGCCGCGGTGGTGTAGAACCGTCACGGGTGGAAAACGCGAGGCTGGAAACAGCCCGGAGCCCCGGAGGGCCCGCTGCCCCGGGCAGGAGCTGCAAACCCGGCCCCTGCTCGGGCACGCGGAGCGGGCGGGGAAGAGGCCGCAGTGGCCCCGGGGCTCAGGGAGCGCCTGTCCCCAGCCCGCCCCGGCTGCCGGAACCGGCCGGCCCGGGACATCCCTGCTCCAAGAGGTCGGGACCCTCCCCCGGAACCAGCCCCGCTCCGCTCGGCGGCCGCTAACAGATCAGGCCCGGCCCCCGCCGCCGGGACCGCCCAGCGCCGCGGGGTCGTGAGAGGCGGGACCGGCGGGGGGCGGGACGCTACCGGGAGAGGCGGGGCCCGGCGCAGGGGCAGGCAGCGGCGATGGCGGTGCGGCGGGGACCGGAACCGGGACCTGAACCGGGACTGGGTCCGGGACCGGGGCTGGCGCTGCCGTTTCTGCTGCTGCTGGCGGCGACGGCGGCGCGAGCAGGGGACGCGGGGCAGGAGGAGGCGGTGCGGGCGCTGGCGCGGCGCCTGCTTGGCCCACGGGCCGCCGCCGTGTCGCTGTCGGTGGACCCGGCGCTGGCGGCTGGCGGGCCTGACATCTACCGGCTGTGGTCGCCTCCCGGCGCCGCCGTGGCCGTCGCCGTAACGGGTTCCAGCGGCGTGGCGGCGGCCGCCGGCCTCTATCGCTACCTGCGAGACTTCTGCGGCTGCCACCTGTCCTGGTCCGGGGCGCAGCTCCGCCTGCCAGACCCGCTGCCGCGGCTGCGGGCCGAGATCCGCGCCGCCGCCCCCGGCAGGTAACGGGGACGCGGGGCCGGGCGCCGCTCACGCCTCGTTAGCGCGGGACAAGGCGCTGTTATGTAATGGGGGCCCGGGGCGCGCGGGGTCCCGGGCGCAGCCTCCGCCGCTCCCGCAGGTACCGATACTACCAGAACGTCTGCACCCAGAGCTACTCCTTCGCCTGGTGGGACTGGGCGCGCTGGGAGCGGGAGATCGACTGGATGGCGCTGAGCGGAATCAACCTGGCGCCGGCTTTCGCGGGACAGGAGGCGGTCTGGCAGCGGGTGAGGACCGGGGCCGAGGGGCGGCGGAGACCGGGAGGGCATCGGAACCGGAACCGACAGGTTGGCGGTGGCGGGGCCTCTGGAACCAGGAGCCGTGGGACCGGCTGACCCCCGGTGCCCGGCGCAGGTTTACCGTAACCTGGGGCTGAACCAGTCGGAGATTGATAAGTACTTCACGGGCCCCGCGTTCCTGGCCTGGAACCGGATGGGGAACCTCCGCCGCTGGGCCGGGCCGCTGCCGCCCGCCTGGCACCTCAAGCAGCTCTACCTGCAGGTACCGAGGGCGGCCCCGCCCGCCTGGGACAAACCCCTGTCACCCCCTGGTCCTCCTGGCCGAGGCGGCCCTGACGGAGCCTCGGGGATTCCCCTGTCCCGCCCCGAGCTGCTGCAGCGCCCGGGGTTCCCTCGCGGGAAGGTGGCGGCTTCTCGCCTTCTGCTGCCTCCCTCCTTCTCTCTCCCAGTACCGGATCGTGGAGCGGATGCGCTCGCTGGGGATGACCACGGTGCTACCAGCCTTCGCGGGCCACGTGCCGCAGGGGATCCTTCGGTAGGTGCGGTCCCTGCCCCAGGGACTCAGCCCTGCGACCTTCGCGGGTCTCACCTCCGGCAGCACCTCCCACTGCAGCTTCCCCAGGAGGCTGCCCTGTCCCCGCGCAGGCCGTGTCCTGTTCTTCTCCTCATCCCCATCTCTGCCTTCTGGTGCAGAGTCTTCCCACGCGTGAATGCCACTCGTCTGGGGCACTGGAGCCACTTCGACTGCACCTACTCGTGTATCTACCTGCTGGACCCAGAGGACCCCATGTTCCAGGTGATCGGGACCCTCTTCCTGAAGGAGCTGATCAAGGAGTTTGGCACAGACCATGTCTATAGTGCAGACACCTTCAACGAGATGACCCCCCTCTCCTCTGACCCTGCCTATCTCTCGAGAGTCAGCAATGCTGTTTTCAGGTCAATGACTGGAGGTGGGTCAGTGTGTGATGCTGGCCTGGCCACAAGGGTCCAGGTGGGATAGCAGGGGCTGGGGGAGGTGGCCATGGGCCCCATGCAAGCACAGAACCCATTGGTGCCAGACCCCCAAAACCCCCTTGAGGGGTGGTTGGTGACCCCAGGGCCTCGTGAGACACCTGTGGGCCCTGCCTGGAGTGGATCTCAACCAGTGCTCTTCTGTTCCCAGCTGACCCCAAGGCGCTGTGGCTGATGCAGGGCTGGCTCTTCCAGCACCAGCCTGACTTCTGGCAGCCGGCACAGGTGCGGGCCCTGCTGCATGGAGTGCCCCTTGGCAGGATGATTGTTCTCGACCTCTTTGCTGAGTCCAAGCCCGTCTACCAGTGGACAGAATCCTTCTATGGGCAGCCCTTCATCTGGTGCATGTTGCACAACTTCGGGGGCAACCACGGCCTCTTTGGCACTGTGGAGGCCATCAACCACGGCCCCTTCGCAGCTCGACGCTTCCCCAACTCCACCATGGTGGGCACGGGGCTGGTGCCCGAGGGCATTGAGCAGAATGACATGGTGTACGAGCTGATGAACGAGCTGGGCTGGCGTCAGGAGCCCCTCGACCTGCCCAGCTGGGTGACCCGCTACGCCGAGCGCCGCTACGGTGCCCCAAACGCTGCCGCAGGCAGCGCCTGGCGCCTGCTCCTCCGCAGTGTGTATAACTGCACCGGTGTCTGTGTCAACCACAACCGCAGCCCACTGGTGCGCCGGCCCTCGCTGCACATGGACACGGAGCTCTGGTACAATGCCAGCGACGTGTACGAAGCCTGGCGCCTGCTACTGAGCGCTGGTGCCGAGCTGGGCTCCAGCCCCACCTTCCTCTACGATCTGGTGGACGTGACGCGGCAGGCGGCCCAGCAGCTGGTCAGCGACTACTACCTGAGCATCCGCCAGGCCTTCCAGAGCCACGCGCTGCCGGAGCTGCTGACGGCCGGTGGCGTGCTGGTGTACGACCTGCTGCCAGAGCTGGACAGCCTCCTCTCCAGCCACAGCCTCTTCCTCCTCGGCCGCTGGCTGGAGAACGCCCGTGCCGTGGCCACCAGCGACCGGGAGGCTGAGCAGTATGAGCTGAATGCCCGGAACCAGGTGACGCTCTGGGGGCCCAGTGGGAACATTCTGGACTACGCCAACAAGCAGCTGGGGGGGCTGGTGCTGGATTACTACAGTGTGCGCTGGAGCCTCTTTGTGTCTGTGCTGGTGGAGAGCCTCAACTCAGGCCGCCCCTTCCACCAGGACCAGTTCAACCAGGCTGTCTTCCAAGTGGAGAGAGGCTTCATCTACAACAAGAAGCGCTACCCAGCTGTGCCAGCTGGGGATACAATGGAGATCTCCAGGAAGCTGTTCCTCAAATACTACCCCAGCGCCCTGCGGCGCAGCTTGGCTGGGCCTGCTTGACTTTGGGTTCTGCCTCTGAAGCCTCCCTCAGAGAGGGTGGACAGAGCCCCTGCACCCTCCCCCATCTGGGCTCCTGGCCTGATGGCTGCATCCTGGCTGTACTGGAAGAGAGGCACAGAGCCCTGGTGGCCCTCAGCCAGCCTGGATCCACCCCTTCCCCTGTGTGGGCAGGACATGCCCCAGGAGAGGCTGGCACATGGACAAGGGGCTGGCAGATGGATGGGGGTCAGGCTGTGCCCCAGGGTCCCATCCCACACCATGCTTAGTGCTCAGCTCTGCCTAGCTGCCCTGAGCCTGTTCCCAGGAAAGCTGGGCTGCCCCAGTGCTCTCAGCTGGAAGCTTGGTGGGACACTGCAGAGAGACAGGACAAATGTGTCCCTGCTGTGGGGCCTTGGCTAGCTAGCAGGGGCAGTGATGGGGGAGAAGCAGACAGGGAGGTGGCAGTGGGCAGGGGGCCAGAGCAGCACTGGACCCCAGTGCCTGTGGGACATGGCACTGTATGGCCCTGCCCACAATTGGTGCCTTTTGTATCATGAAAGACTTTGCAGCATTGCCTGCAGTGTTGCTGGGGCTGCGCTCCCCGGGACAGAGTTTTTGAGGCCTTTTCCACAGCTGGGGCTTGGGCAGAGCCCAGCTATGGAGCAAATACAGACTCCTTCCTCCCATGTGTGTCCAGCTCCTTTTGCTAGCACAGGACTGTGTGGAACATGGGGGCAGAGGAGCAGCTCAGCCCTGAGCCTGGATAGCAGGAACAACATGCTGCCAGATGTGTCCTGGCAGCCGGGATGCCTGGCACAGCAAAGTACGGCTGGTGCAGACCCCCAGGGCTGCGGCTCCTGTGCCCCAGAGCCTCCTCCAGCAGGCAGGTCCTGGCTCGGTGGAGTTTTTATCACAGCACCTGCATGAGGATCAAGGCACAGGGAGCCCCAGGCATGCGCAGGGAGGTGGGCAGAGGGGCCTTGAGATAAGGTAGCAGACACAACACGGTGGTGTGGGGCGGGGGGACCCCCTTCCCAGCCCTCTTAAATGGCATGGCCCCGTTGGCCAGCAGTGCCAGCCATGGAGAGAACCACGGTGCTGATCACAGGCTGCTCCTCAGGCATCGGCCTGGGGCTGGCTGCACGCCTGGCGGCCGACACCGCTCGCCGGTTCAAAGGTAAAGGGTCGACGCTGCCCCGGGGGGTGCAGCAGCCCCAGGTGGTCTCTGGGCTGGGCCAGGCAGCGCCTCACCAAGGAAAAACGGAGCGTGGGGGTGGGCTGGGTTTGGTGCTGGCCATGCAGCTCAGGGGCACTGCTGCCTGGGGCCACACTCTCTCCCCAGTTTATGCCACCATGCGTGACCTGGCCAAGGGTGAGCGGCTGCTGGAGCGCCTGGGGGGCTGCTGCCCCGACACGCTGGAGGTCCTGCAGCTTGATGTCACTGACCCACGCTCACTGGCAGCTGCTGCACAGCGGGTGCAGGGACAACGGCTGGATGTGCTGGGTATGGCTCTTCCTGGTGCCCCCAAGTGTCCCTGGGGTGGCTGAGGGGACCTTTCTGGGGTCACAACCCTCCCCAGGGCACCGGGAGCAGATGCCAAATCATGGGAGGTGCAGGCAGTCCTAGGGCTGGGACAGGACGTGTTTAGCGGGACAGAGGTGCAGTAGATGGATTTGGGGGTGCCCAGGGTCCATCAAGAGGGAAAGGCCTCCCCATTTCTGCCTTCTGGCACTCGGTGGTGTGCAGGGCTACAGCCACTGGCTGACTGCCCTGTGCCTGGCTGACTGCACCATGCCTGGCAGTCTGCAACGCAGGGCTGGGACTGATGGGACCACTGGAGACCTGCTCCGACCAAGCCATGAAAACTCTCTTCGATGTGAACCTCTTTGGGGCTGTGCGCACCATCCAGGCATTCCTGCCTGCCATGAAGAGCCGCAGGGCCGGGCGGATCATTGTCTCCAGCAGCATTGGGGGGCTGCAAGGTGGGACCCCCAGCACCCTGTGGCACAGGGAGCCAGGGGGAAGAGCCACGGTGCTCAGGGTGTGGCTCTGCCCTAGGGCTGCCCTTCAATGCTGTGTACTGTGCCAGCAAGTTTGCAGTGGAGGGGCTGTGCGAGAGTCTGGCCATCGTCCTGCGCCCCTTCAACATCCAGTGAGTGCTGGTGATGCCACGAGGGCTGCATCCTGCCCACCAGGATGGGGGGAATGCCAGGGCGGGGGTACGGTGGCAGCTCATGCGCTCCCTCCCGCAGCCTGACACTGGTGGAGTGCGGGCCCGTCCACACCAGCTTCCTGGCCAACCTGCAGCGCCCCGACCCTGAGGGCAGCGAGATGCGGGGCCTGGACGCCGAGACACAGGGGCTGTACCGCCGGTACCTGTGGCACTGTCAAAGCATCTTCCGCGACGCGGCCCAGGAGGTGGAGGAGGTCCTGCCGGTCAGTCACCGCGGGGCGGGGGTGGCCGTGGGGCCGTGCCGGGGACGGCTCTGACCCGTCTGCGATGCCAGGTGTTCCTGGAGGCCATCGGCAGCCCCTGCCCACCCCTCCGCTGCGCCAGCACCCAGCTCCTCGCCCCGCTCTGGCGCCTGCGGCTGAGCAGCCCCGACGGCTCCGCGTACGTCCGCGCCATGCACGACTTCGTGTTCGGCGGCAGCGAGGCCGGCGGGGAGCAGCCCTGAGCGGAGCCACCAGAACAGCGGAACCCACTGCCATGCAAACCCCCAGCCCGGACCCGGACTCGGTCGCGTGCTCGGTCCCGCCGTGTCCCCAATAAAGCCCTTTGCAGCTGCACGGTTCCGGCTCCGTCCCACTCACGGCGCGATCCCGCGGAGCCCCGGGCCCGTGCCGCCCCGCGGGGCGGGCGGGGCTGCACTGTGGCCGGGCCTGCCGGTCTCCTCCCCCGCGGGCGGAGCCGGGCGCACCTCCCGCCCGCGGCGGGGCTGCCCGGTAGGGGGTGCTGTTCCGGTCCCGTTCCGGTCCCGTTCCGGT
>VWPU01018396.1:0-44678 GCA_013398955.1 Callaeas wilsoni | reverse complement strand
GGCTCTGCTGTGCTAATGAATTCGGGTTTTCTTCCAGTGACCTGTCTAGATCTAGGACTTGTTTGGGTTTTTTTCCAAACTCAAGGCAAGGCAATCTGGACCAGTGGAGGGTGTCGCTGCCCGTGGCAGGGAATGGAACTGGACAATTTTTAAGGTTGCTTCCAACCCAGTCATTCCAGGATTCTGTAAAAATAATGCGAGAGTCCTTTTGTTTCCCTTATCTCCTGAGAATAAGCCAGCGCACTCCTTTCTGAGAAAGGGAAGTGGCCTTCGATTAAAAAGCCACTTGTTCCCAACTGTCACTGCCTGGCCCAGCACGGACACGGAGCCTGCTCAGTTAATCAGAGCCAAGAATTCTCTCTCTGGGTTGTGTAGAGCAGCCCTTGAATCCTGTCCTGTCCTCACCCAGGCCTGCAATAATCCCTCCACTGCTTGCCTAATCCTGTTGGTGTAACAATAAACAATCCTAAATGGCCACTGTCAAATGTCTTAAGAGTACTAAACTTAAGGTGAAGAGAGCACAGAGGTGGCAACAGCTCAGACACAGCAAAGAACCACACCCCCAGGATGGCCGAGGGGGTGTTTGTGTGCAGGCAGCAGTAAGAATTGTTGAATATCCCACAAGGATCATCGAGTCCAGCTCCTGGCCCTGCACAGGACATCCCCAAGTTGTTCTCGGGGCTGCTTTTATCACCTGGGGGTTATTCTTAGAGTCCAAACAAGGCAAGAGCCTTACCTGGCTCACTCCTGGCAGGTTAAATGCTGGTGGAGGTGAAGGTGGTTGTTGCTGCTGGTGGTTCCCAGTGGTGTTTGTAGATCAAGGTGTTGGTACAGAACGGAGTTTCATTGACGTGCTGCTCTGCTTTAAGCAGTACCCACGTGAATTAAAGTACTGAAGGACCTGTCTGTGTGGAGTGGACCTCTCTCCGGGATCCTGATCATTGCCTGGGAGGGATCTATAGGAAAATAAGGCTTATTTTCAGTTGCACTGTCTCACTTAGGGTTTCATCCCTGTGTAGAAATGCCGAGGAGAAGGGGCTCATAATACATATTCTCTTATTTTTTTGACATTTTAACTGCATTGTTGAAACTGCTGAGCGGCCTGCAGAGGCTCTGCCCCATTTGCCCAGTCAGGCCCTGGTGCCTGGCTGTGATTACAGCCAGACAATGTGTGTCACAGCCTGCTGGAGCAAACACCTGGCATCACCTGGAACAGGCGTAGTGCAGGGCTTAAGGGTAACAACAAGAGTCTTCCTCGTAGTACAAGGAAATGACAAGAGCAGATACTGAGAAACAGCAACTGTGTGGAAAACGTTTAAAAAGCAGTAAGAAAAGTTGCTGGAGC
This sequence comes from Callaeas wilsoni, assembly GCA_013398955.1. Classification (NCBI taxonomy): domain Eukaryota; kingdom Metazoa; phylum Chordata; class Aves; order Passeriformes; family Callaeidae; genus Callaeas; species Callaeas wilsoni. The sequence goes on along the minus strand of VWPU01018396.1, from coordinate 43,333 downwards.
CTCACAGGTGAATTCACCTGCCCTGGCCCCATCAGTTGGACACAAAGAAAATCCCCAACTTCTGACTTCTTGAAGGGAAGGTCCGCTGTTCTTTACTCCCCTCTGTGATTCCTGGAGCTCAGCTATGCTGGTTAGGATGAAGTTCGGAAATTAGTACTACTTCTCTTCATCCATCATTTCTACAGGTTTATAATTTTGGGCAATTTCTGTAGTTTATAAACTGTAAAGTTTGCTGTATTTTGTGACTGCAGCCCAGTTGTTCTGTACTCTGGCACAAACCGGCCTTCAGGCAGTGTTTAAACACCACTCAGCGCTGATGTACTCTGTCATTAACAAGTGTTTACATTCTCACCTGGTTGAGCAAAATCCTTCTGATTTCTCAGGCTGGCTGGCTGTTTCAAACAGGCTGGTTTTCTCTCCTTAGCCATCGATGAGTACAAGCCCCTGGATGCCACCACAAACCCCTCCCTGATCCTCGCTGCGGCTCAGATGCCGGCATACCAGAAACTTGTGGATGATGCTGTTGCCTACGGGAAGAAGCTTGGTGGGTAAGTAAAGAGGGTTTTAATCTCAGCAGACCTGTATTTAAAATGCCTGATTTATATACAAGCAACGTACTGGGGTTTCCCCCTCGTGTACTTGTGGGTTTGTCTCCTGCCCCAAAAGGCCTCAACACTTTAAGAAAAATTCCTTGTGCCCATTCCAGATGTGATTTAAGAACTGCATCCCCATTTCCCAGCTCACACCTGGTCCTCCTTACTCAGGAAAACAGCAGCATTATAGGAAAGAGCGTCCAAAGGCTAATCCTGTTGGCAGGACAGAAGTTGGCTCATTTGAACTCTGGAATTTAATGTTAAACGGGCTGTGAAATTTGATCTTCAAATCCACAGTAAAGTGTAAACTCACTTTTTTTACCCCCATAAATGCTTTTGCTCTTTGTGGTTTTAAGGTCAGAAGAGGAGCAGATCAAAAATGCTTCTGACAAACTTTTTGTATTATTTGGAGCTGAAATCCTGAAGAGGATACCTGGCCGTGTGTCCACAGAAGTAGATGCAAGGTTGGTTCTTTTCTCTCTGGCTTACCCTGGATATTTGTACATACAAAAAGAGACCTGATGTGAGTTGGAGAAAGATTTCTTGCCTAGAAGACCAGTGGGACTTATATTGTTAATATTTAAGAGTGTGGATTTCTCTTAGTTTGACTAGAACTCTGTAACCAAAACAAGTAGCACTGACCTTGGATTTTTGTGATCTTCCTGTTGCTTCTTAAGCAAGGGAAACCTCACACTTCCAATCATAGTTTTGCTCATTCTCTTCTATGTGATAATAGCTGTTCAATTTAGGAAGAGATCTGTTTGAACAGTTTATTTCAAGACTTGCACAGGACTTGGCTGTTAACTTGCTCCGTGCCAATTTTTGTTAATGCTCAGCTTCTGAATTCATTATGAGAAACTTCCTTCTCGAAGGGCTGACAGTCCAGGAGGGATCTGAGAACACAAACCTGCTGTTGGCATGTAAATGCTGATAAAACAGGACGTTTTTCCATGGGGCACTGGGGGAGAGAATTTAAAAAAAAAAAAAAATCAGTTGTAAACAGTGCTACTCTTGCCTCAAAGGTTGTCCTTTGATAAGGAAGGAATGATTCAAAGGGCCAGGCGCCTCATCGACCTCTACAAGGAAGTAGGAGTTGGTAAAGATCGGATTCTCATCAAGCTCTCTTCGACGTGGGAAGGAATCCAGGCTGGCAGGTAAGGCTGTGTGTGCCTGCTGTGCTGATTCACGGCATGCTCCTGCCTGCCCACAGGCACTGACATCGCATCCTGCGCTTGAATAAACAGCAGTGCTGAAAGCACGGCATGAGGAAGTCTGTCATGAGCATGGAAGGTGCTCTGCCACAGCTTGCTGTTGAAATAGGGAAAGTTTCTTCATACAAGGGCCAGGCCACAGTTTCCTGAAATACCCTGCTAAGCTGGCTGCATTTGGCTGGAGGAACAGCATTAATAAAGCAGAGTTTGGCAGCACAAAACATTTGCTGTTAGCTGACAACTTTAAAGCTTACCGAGTGTGCCCCATTTCTAAATTAACTCAAGGAATTCAGTAGTTTGAGCTTAGCAGCTCGTTCCTGAATATGAATTCTATAGGTGAGCTAAGTGCTGTTCTAAGCCAGCCTGTGTCTGCAGGGTTCTGGAGGCCGAGTATGGGATTCACTGCAACATGACCTTGCTGTTCTCCTTTGCTCAGGCTGTTGCCTGTGCTGAAGCTGGAGTTACTCTGATTTCCCCGTTTGTGGGACGGATCCTGGACTGGTACGTTGCAAACGGAGACAAGAAAACCTATGAGCCTTTGGAGGATCCAGGTGAGCACAGATTGAACACTGCTGTGAAAACAACAGCTGCTCATTCAAACAATTTACTCGTAAAAATCCTCTTATGGCAAAATGCTGGGTTTGAGCATGTTCTAAATAATCACTTACAATAAAGTTGCTGGTTTCTATGTGTAGGAGTGAAGAGTGTCACCAAGATCTATAACTACTACAAAAAGTTTGGCTACAAAACTATCGTGATGGGTGCCTCGTTTCGCAACACGGGCCAGATCAAAGCGCTCACAGGCTGTGACTATCTCACCATTTCACCCAAGCTCCTGGCAGAGCTCAGCAAAGAGCACGTCAAGTTAACTCCCACACTCAGTGTCAAAGAGGGTGAGTCCACTCCTGGGGAATTGTTCAGTCTTCCTTTCTTCTGCAATGTTGACAGTCTGGGGTTCCGGTCAGTGCTGTGGTGCTTCCTGCCATCGTGCTTTAGTGATAAATCCAATTTCCTAGAGGAAGTAGTATAGCCTCAGAAGGAAATACTGTAGCCTCATTACAGTATCACTTCTACAATTGCTGACACACTGAGCACTAATTGGATTACAGTGGTTTTGGAGTGTGCTTCCATACTCTGCACATCTCCCCATGGGACAGGGAGAGAAGAGGGAAGTTAATCTGCACATGCTCAGGATGAAATTTTACTGAACAGTAGCAAAGATGCCAAACTTGGTTTCATCTTAATCTCTAGAGATGCCAAGAGGTGTTTTCCCTCCAGAAATTAGAAACAAATCATACACAAGACTGAGTGCTTTGATCTGGTGACACTGTGGCCACGATGGCTTGGAATCCTTGTTCCCACTGCACTACTTCAAGGCCAGGTTGGACAGGGCTTGGCGCAGTCTGGGATAGTGGAAGGTGTCCCTGCTTGTGGCCGGGGAGTGGAACTGAGTGGGCTTTAAGGGTCCTTTCCACCCAAATCATTCCAGGATTCTGTGATACTCTCTCTTTTCTGCAGCCTCATTAAAATGCTGGTTTACATCTCAGAAAGCAGCTCTGTGCACAGCTGTAGCCATGGGCTGCTGCCCACAGGCTGCTGCTGGCCTTCGAGCCTGCTATCAAGCGAGCTTTTGTTAGTTCTTGCCAAATAATCAAAGCCCTGATTGTTCAGAATGTTTGCTTAGAATGTCTCACTGCTCCAGAGCAGTTGCACAATTCCTTAGAATAGGCCTGGAAGTGCTGTGCCATTCAGCAGCAGGAAAAAGATAATGACACACATAAACACTGTGTTAAGATAAACTGATTTATTAGGCTACCTTTTTCTTTTTCCTCTTTGTTCTCCTCCAGCCAGATCAGGAGCACTTTCAATCTCACATCCCAGATTGTGCTCCTGCAGAAAGTCTAAAGTACTAAAATACTAAAAGTATTTTAAAAGTTTCCAACACCTAGAAATGGTCAGAACTCAAGACAATTTTAGTAAGTTTAAATTTGATAAGAATCTGATCACCTGGTTTGTTTCTTTTTCTACTTCTCCTGCACAGCTCAGGCGTGCGATCTTGAGAAGATCCACCTGGATGAGAAGGCATTCCGCTGGCACCACAACGAAGACCAAATGGCTGTGGAAAAGCTCTCCGATGGGATCAGGAGATTTGCTGCAGATGCAGTTAAGCTGGAGAGGATGTTAAAGGTAGATGTTGTATCACGCTCCTCCCGTATCCTGCAGCCAGCCTGGTGTGGCTGAGGATTAAATAAGTCTGGTCAGGTCTTTGGACAGGTTATGTAGGACAGGCCACCTAAATTCAGTGAAGCTGGAAAGCTTCACTGCACGCCAAGAAAGGATTTGTGCCAGGTGTGGGCCACACCTGCAGTTTGAGGCCACAGGAATGGCAGCTCATCAGGATAACTGTCAAAGTGAGAAGTCCCTTAAATCTGATTCTGAGCTGTCAGCAGCAGTACAGGACACAAATAATCTGCAGGTAATGAGCTGGAAATAAATCATGTTTGTACTTGGAGGCACTAAGAAAGAGCAGATCTGCTGTCAAAGTCTTCTGTCAGGTTGTGGAGAGGCTTTCACATGGGATTCATCAAACTGTTTTTTGGGGAAGAAATACTCAGTATACCTGATCTAGGCACTTGGTGACTGGCAATTCCTTGCAGTGATCCCAAACTCTTACTCAGCCATGCTTTGTTTCTTCTTTTTCTAGGAGCGAATGTTCAGCACTGAAAATGGAAAATAAAAAAAGAAAATAAAATAATAATCAGCATTTCCCTGAGTGCTCCAGGATGAGGTGGATCACCTGAGGTTCAGTGGATGTACAAATGTCTTACCTGTACAAGTATCATGCTGTGTATGGATAGATTTCTGTATCATGCTTTTTTTTTTTTAATCAATTTGCAAAGGGACAAATGGAATTTCAAATTTTTGTGGCACTTTTGTCAATACATGCAAATTAAAACCGACTTGCCTTGTAACATGGTCAATTCACTGATGCAGGAGACACCTGATAGGATTTTAATTTTTTGTATTAAATTCCTAATTAAGCCTCCAGTCCTAACATATTTAAGAAAACAGTTTTTAATTTCAGGTTGTTTTAAAGAGCAAACACAGGTTTCACAAGCCCCTCTTGGTACAAAACCCACAAGTACTCCTGTGAGACACATGTGTATGTCAAAATGTATATGTGTATCTTACTAGTTTATACAGATCCTGTTCTATGAAGAGTGGACAAGAACAAGTGAAAGGTCAAGAAGGAAACGGCCTCAAGTTGTGCCAGGGAAGGTTTAGATTCGATGTTAGGGAACATTTCTTCAGTGAAAGCTGGCACAGCTGCCCAGGGCAGTGGCTGAGTCCCCAGCCCTGGAGGGATTTAAAAGCCACGTGGATGTGGCACTTGGGGACAGGGGTAGTGGTGGCCTTGGCAGTGCTGAGAGAATGGCTGGACTTGATGGTCTCAGCAGTCCTCTCCAACCTCAGTGATTCATTCCATGGTTCTAAGAGATCCCTGCTTAGACGTGGGTGCAATTTGCTGTTTCCTGACAAAGTTGAACTTAAAAAAAAATGTGAGAAAAGGCAGCAGTGCAGCTCCAGCGCTAAAAGACACGTGCTCTGTCCAGACCAGGGGAGCCACTGATCCCTCACCCCAGTGTGACACAGCAGCTCTGCTGTCAGCACATCCAGAACAACCTGGGGGCTGCTGTTCCAGCCAAAGGGACAGCCAGCTACAATCAGGCACAGACGGCTGGTGCTGCACTCCCAGCCTGCCCTGGCAATAGTGTCAGTTACCAGAGGGAGGTGAAGTCCCCAGGGAACGCATCCAGACCCTCTGTCCTACAGCTGTGGGTGAGGGGGACAGCAGACCAGGCAGAAAGCAGGCTGCCCAAAGGGAGGTGACCTTTTTTCCTGTCAGTCAAGCCAGCACTAAAAGCTTGACCCTGCCCCTCCCTACAGCCATAGGATGCTCCACTGCACATCCCTTCTCAATTTAACCTATTTTGCATTTCTCACTCTTACTAAACTGAGAATTCCAACAGAGATTCTTAGAATGGTTTGGGTTGGAAGGGCACCTTGAAGACCATCTCATTCCACCCCCGCTGCCATGAGCAGAGACACCTGCCCCGAGAGCAGGTTGCTGTGCTGTAACACCACACACTGCACCCACCAGGGCAGGGTGGGGATTCATGCACACATAATTTGGGGCATTGCTGCTGTCAAACTGGCTGGTCAGAGGCTTAGAGCTTCCAGAATAAATGCCCCTTTGTCCCCCTGTGTGAGGCAACAACTTTGACGTGCATGGAATCTGTCCCCTCACATAGCTGAGACTCAACTGGGTCAGTAACACCATGGAGCTCAAATGAAACTCTGAAGCATTTCAGAAGGTTCTCAAGAGCGAATAAAATACTGCAGTGAAAGGGGATAAAGAGGCAGGAAAAGGTGCCTGAGCAACAGTTAAGCCTTACTCCACTTACCTACAGACACCTCGCAAGAGCTGAGGGGGCAGCAGGCAAACAAGTTATGCTTAAAATGTTCAGTCACCGGGTCCTTCCCTGCTGTGGTAGCAGCTGGTGTTTCCTCCTCAGCGCTGGGGTTCCTTCTCTGCAGCACAGGTGGATGTTGTGAGGTGCCTGACATCCGTGGCTAAGCCACAAAGTCCACATCCTTCCTGAAATGGTGCAAGAAAACCAAGCACCACATAAACCTTCAGCCTGTACAGCTCTTTAGTCAGTCAGGCAAAGTGCATTTACTCCTTAACTCTTCCTCAACTTCCCCTCTCTTCAGCAGATGGAGAGATCTCTCCCAGGACCCTGTCTGTGGCCTGCTTCAAAACTCCTTCTGGGATTTCCCAGATCTCCATACCTCCTCAGATTAAGAAATCAGGAGATGTCTCTTGTCTCTCAGAAAGGTCTGTAGCTCTCTCAGTCACAAGGACAGGACTCAGGAATTAGGGGCAAATACATCGTGTATGTTTGGAGAAATCCCAAAGAATCAATACATAAAGCATTGATTTAAAAATGACAGCACCTTTCCCAACCTTTCCTTCTGGTGGCTGCTCTCTGATTCTAACATCCAGCAAACACACAAAGCTTGGAGGGGGGTTGGAAAAGCGTTTCCTTCCTCCTCCAGCCTTGCATCCCATTACATGCTGTGCTAAGGGAGACACACTGCTGCTCCCAGCACCTCCTCCATTCTTGAAATGGGGTACAGTAGAGCAGAGCTGTTGGAAGAACAGACACACTAAGTACATCCATTTATATTCATCCTCCCGACGTGGAATTTAATTTAAAATTAGTCCTTAGATTCACTGGTTATGTCTATCCAATACAGCCATCACAGGCCAGTATGGATGGCACCAAACCGAGACAGTTCCATTCGAAATTTTAAGGTAAATCAGGACCAAAGAACCACTTCTCTCTCTTCTGGCCCTTGTTTGAATGCACTCAAGATGAATGAAGCAGCAGGTTCAATTTTAAAGAAAAATAATTAAGGGGTTTTTTTACAAGATTAAACTCTGGAAGTTTCAAGGAAAGAATCTTAATTAAATATTTTAATACACTAATGGAATGCTGGTATGACCAACAACGATCAGCTGCAGACAGGGCCAGAGTTCAAACATCTTGTCAGGATCCCCAAAAACATGAAAATTGAGATCGTGCCCACAGGCAGGTCTTGGGGCTCTGTTTTCCAGAGTTAAGCAGTTTCCCAACTGCTGCACCAGCACCCCTCTTCCCAGCATGGGTGTAAACCTGCCAGGAAAGGCTCCCATACCTTCGGGATGGTGGGCTGTCCTCTTGTTGGTGAAGAAATCCTTTGTGGGGTGCAAGACAGCAGTGCTCCTTTACAGCTGTGAGCCAACATCCAAGAAAACTCCTCATCCCTTTGGATTTATCCTGCTCCACCTACTGCACAGGCACTCTGATGCTTCTAACAGGTGCCACCGTATCTGCCTGTAAAAATACCAGAGGAAAACAGGATATGGTCCCAGCTATTAGGCCAGAGAAGATGAAACACTGTGAGTCCCCAAAAAACAAAACAATAAAACCCTAGAAAATAAAACCAAACCCCCACCCAAATAAATAAAACAATAAAGCCCACCAGCTGGATGTTACCAGGAACGTATTTCCAAGGAAACAAGCCCGGCTGGTAACATTCCTAGGACCAAAGCACCAAGCACTGTACAATGCAATGCTGAAACAATCAAGGTTTGTGTGGGATGAAAATCTCCCAAATTTGAAGGTTTTCAGTTCTTTGGGAAGCAGTTTCTGCCCTGGAGACAAAAACCCCCCAGTATAAACACCACTGCTTGGATGCCTGGGATGGGATAGTTCACAGGGCTCCTCAGCTGGACCAGGCACAAGGTACAGAAGACACAAACTGAGGTATTTAAATTCTTCCCACAGGAAGTTTAAAATGCAAGAATTATCCAAAAATCCTTGCTCTTTGTGTAATGCCACTTCATGACTTTAGTTCATTAAATACCTTTCACGTAAAAGGAAGGAAAATAACAAACTATAAAGTTTTACATTTATAGAACAAAATTAACACGCAAAATAAACAGAATAAAACTTTCCTGAACATACCTGGATGACATTCAACAACTTTGTATTTTCTATGTTCATTTGATCTTCTTTTCCCACAGTTTTTGAACAATTTTTTCCAATCACTGGCTAAAATTGGTCATACTATACAAGAACTTAAGAGCTATCATCACTAATGGCCTCAAGTTGTGCCAGGGGAAGTTTAGGTTGGATGTTAGGGAAAATTTCTTCATGGAAAGGGATGTCAAGCACTGGAACAGGCTGCCCAGGGCCGCAGTGGAGTCACCATCCCTGGAAGGGCTCAGAAAATACATGGATGTGATACCTGAGGTTGAGTGGTGAACATGGTGCTGGTGCTACACTGATGCTTGGACTTGATCTTAAAAGCTCTTTTCCAAGCTAAATTCCGTGATTCTATGACTCAGATGGCTCCCAGTTTGTCAGCATGACTTGTGAAGGTGACACAATCCAGCCCACCACATCCAGATCCACCTCATAAAGCTGTCAGCCCACACCTGCACACATCACCTCTCCAGCCACTTGCTGCTCAACCACGATTCTCTCCCAATTTTCCCAAGAGCAACTTCATGGCTGAGGACAGAAAAGTGGAGGTGTGATGGGAAAAAGTGAAAATATACACAAGAACTCATCTCTTTTTCTGCTCTCATATGGGAGGAAAAAGGAAGCACCATCAAGTCCCCAGACAGTGTGCTTTGTCCAACTGTTTGCTTCCCGACAGAGGCACAAGCAGAGCAATTCCATCAGGTCCTGGATGCCACAAAATAAGGAAAAATTGTACAACGGGACTGATCAAAGCCTGTAGCGGTCTGAAAGCTGTTTGCTCACCTGGCAGATGAATGAGCCTGGACAGAACCTCATTTAAGGAATGAAAACAGGACACAGGGTAGACACCAATATTCTATTTTTACAGGTAAGCAGTGAAAGATGCTGTGATTTTGGCAAAATCCCATGGAAACACAGTCCCTAAGGAAATACAGTCTCCCACTTCACAAACAAGATGTGGCTTTCCAGACTGAAAGTATGCCCTGATGCTGTCACTATCAAATCTCCAAGATGGCTTATCAGGAATGAAGATTTAAATTATCAAAGCTAATTGATAATTTAAATTCTACCAAAGCCCAATTTTCATTTCAAATTCCGGTTTTAATTTCCATTGATGCCAAAGATCTGGAAGCTAGGCTCCAGAATGCAACAGCAGAAGACCCAGCAAATCCCACAGCAGTCTGTCTTTTAAAATCACGCTGAATTATTGAGGCAGAGCTAAAATATTTGACTTCCACAGAAAAGACATAATTTCCCTGCTTGATGACTTGTTAGAACCAAAATATTGTAATATCCTGGTAAGAAAACAAAAATGTAACCCCAAAGGTCTTTCCTTTTAGGGCACTGGAGAAATGCTGCCCACAATTCCAAGACGGAAGGAAAACCAATTATCTGAAAATTAATTTATCTACTTTCCAATATATTTGGTATGTCTAAGCCTGCAACAATTAAAAAAAAAAAAATCTCAGTCTGATTATTCCTTTCCATGCTCAGCTTCAAGCCATACGTGCAGCTCAGAAGGAAGGAGGCCAGACTCCACCCTACAGCTGGTTCCTCAGATGGGACCCACATTAGCCACCTGCATTTTCCAGTGCCCTACTCCACAAAATTCCAGCAAGAGACAGCAGCAGTGTACTTCCAGAGAGGAGTATTTCCAAGAGAACAAAACCCACAACATAAGCAGCACAAAAGAGAACAAATAAACAATTGTAGGACCATGTAAAAAAAAAAAAAAAAAAAAGCTGAGCAAACTTTTTAAACACAATTCCAGTGATGTGAACAGGAAGAAAACAAGGGCATGCTGTGCATCAGTACAATGCCAACCCACAGCAAGGGCTTCAGCAATTTGTATTCACAGCACCAACTTTTGGGGGGTTTTGAGAAGACAGTTCCCCACATCTGTAAATTGAGGGTCTAGAGAAGCAGTGAGAAAACAGAGCAGCAAAAATGTAAGGGGGTGTCCCAGCTGCTTCTGACAACCTTCATCCATTCCATCCACACAGAACCTGACACTGCCACTTCACTGCCACAGTCACTTCAGAGTCCAGGACAGGGGTTCAGAGGGATGTTTTATCCAGGTCACAGCCATGGAAATCCTCAGCATGCTGGCTCTTCATCCATCCTGTTTGCAAACAGACCTTCTCCTTCATTTCCTGCTGAAGGAAACACCCAGACATGACAGGACCTGTTAGTGCACAGCCAGGACAGGACAGGTACCACGCACTCACCTGAACAAAATAAGGGGTTTATGGTTATTCATATGTGCTCTTCTATCTGACAAGATGACACTCAAACAAGCTGTTTCCAAAGAAATTAAATCCATTCATTCCCAGAATCCTAAATCAGAGCTGACTCAAAGCCAACCTGCCAAAGCTCAAGAAACAAGAGATGTTTCCCTGAACAGAAATGTTTAGAGAAGCCTGTTCAGCATTTTACTTTGCCAGTTCCACTACAGCTGTGCCATTCCCCTGCACATTTTCATCTTCTCCTTTTAAATAACCAAATGCTCTTTGCCAAAAGACACAACTGCCTGGCTGGCTTCATCAAACAGAAGTGACACACACTTCAGTAGAAAACCAAGGTGAAAAATCCCTTTTGAGGGACAGTATTCCTGAAACCCAAAGATGCTCACCACTGGCTGTTCCCAGTTCTTAAGCCCCATCTTGCCTCACCTGACGTTGCAAAGAATCAGAAGGTTCTGGACAGCAGGAAGGGTGGAATTCTCATTCTGTCCTGTCACCAGGTGCCTGTCCAGCACCACATGGACAGCATCCGGGCTGCTGGCTGAACACAGGAGGAAAAACACAGGGATTGTGTTAGAGGACACAGTGCCAGAATCACACTACTGATAAACCCAACACAACAAGTAACTATTTTGGCCAGACAGATGTGCTGGGTACTGATCTATAACCCCAGCAGACAGGGGCAGTCTCAACCCCCTCACCCTAAAACAATTTCCCTAGGAAATCCCTTTCTGAAAGGACAGGACTGGGTCCTTGATTCAATCAACACCAGGTGGGAAAAGCACACATATCAGAAGATTTTCATAATAAAAAACTCCAAGTATGACTTTGAAAGGTGCAATTACCTCACAATACAACATAAACTCTTCTTATGCCAGACATGAGCTGTGATCACCAAGCTATAAAAATTCAATACTCATTTTCTGGCCAATTACAACACCACAGCATGCTCAGATGTACCAGCAGCTGCTCAGCACCTCAAACAGAATTTTTAAGTTACTTCATTCCAGACAGACTCCCAGACTGGTTTGGGTTGGAAGAGACCCTAAAGCTCACCCAGTCCCATACCTCTGCCACAGGCAGGGACACCTTCCACTATCCCAGGCTGCTCCAAGCCCTGTCCAACCTGGCCTTGCAAATGACCAGAGACATACTAGTAAATGAGGGAATGGGAATGCCAGATGAGAGATCCTGCTGGAGTCCTGCTCAGCTGGATACAACCGGCACACAAGCACTCATTCCCCAAAGGAGACACAAAGTGTCCATCCCTGACACCAGGCATGACCCACCACTGAATGTAGCTCCAGAATCCTTCACGAAATCCTCCACAATAATGGACAAACTGGCAAAATTCGGCTGCCTCACCAGCTCGTACACAGAGGGCTGAAATAGATCAAAAGGAAATGAGTCTGGCTGGCCTTTTACAGAAAAAGCCAAGCAAAACCAGCACGTATTTCCCTGAAATTTATGTTTCTGTTTCCTCTACTCTTCTCCCAACCAAATGACCACAAGCAGCTTTGATGGATTTTGTGTGGGGAGCAAACTGGAAACTCTTAAGTGAGTTAACTAAAGAGGAAAAAACAACACCAAACCATTTCTGCAGGTGTGATTAACTTCAGGAAGGCAAAGACCTGTCTGTCTGTCTGTAGCACACAAATATTTGGACACAGACGCCGTGCCAGAGTCCAAAAAGAGTAATCCAGGTTGGAATGAATACGGGAAATAGCTTAAAGACAGAAAATTTAGGAGCACTTAAGAGTTTTTATATGCAAAAGGAAGGAAATTAATTTTATGGTTTCCACAGCAACCATAGCTAGGCCACAACATGATTTAAAACATTTCATCATGGACTATAACAATCCATACAGAGCCATAAATAATCCTTAATTCAAACAGAAGCACATGAGAACACTAATAGCTTTTGAGAGTCACAAAATCTTTATTTCTTAACTTTCCATGTAAATTTTCCATTCTAGAAGCTGTACTAGAGCAATTTGCATCACTGACACTATAAAATGGGCTGTGAGGTCAGAGAACATAAAATAAAGTATCAGCAGGAACTGGCTGCTTTAATTGCAAGCCAGTTTGTACAAATAGCCTTTTTTCCTAAAACTGCCTCTAACTTTTTTCCTAAGACTCCCTCTACCTTTTAAAAAGAAACAGCACCTTGAGAAATATAACTTATCTCCAGCATGCATGAAACAAACAAACTAACTAAATTTTTTTTAAGTCAACAACAAATGCAAAGACCTGCAGCAGGAATTTCCAGCAACTTTTTTGCTTCAGTTTGAAGTTTACTGAACCAATCCGAGGGAAAGCATTCCCCACATGCCAGTCGAGTGGGACAAACCCTTCATGCACTGAGTGCTGGGCCCCTTGTCAAAGACAACTCTGCACATCCTGCACAAGCCAAGGGTACCAAACTGATAATTTATATTTACAGGAACTTCCTGGGTAAGACCAAAACCACCAGAAATCACACAGCAAAAAAAGCCCCCAAACAGCAAAAATCAGGTAAAAGCTCAACTTACCCCTGTCAGGCTGTATCCCTGGAAAACCCAGGATTTATCCTCATTGGTGGCACAACACAAAGCTGCCACTCCCTGTCCCACGGCACAGATGGGCTCTGGAAAAGAATTAAAGCACATTTGTGAGCATCTCCAAATAGCTAAAACACAGGTGAGTGTGGAGAGACTCATGCTGCCCTCCTGCAGTGAAGTTATACTGCACTGATAATGTTCTTTTAGGTTGCAGGGGCTTTCCTGCACACTGCAGTAGCAATTATTGTCTACAGTAAGAAATATTACAATTATTTTATTATTATTACAGTAAGAGGAAGGATAAGAATTGCAGCTCTTAACTCCACATTCAGAGACAGCTCCACAAATGCTCAAATGTGGAGCACACCCCAAGCCTTGATTAACTGCAGCCTTAATGATGATCCTGGGACATTCTAGACTTTGCTCTGAGCCTTGAATCCTGCTGAATTGGACAGAGCTGTTTCTGTACCACTGTAAGGCAGCAAATCCTTCTTCTGAGACAAGCTCTGAAAAGCTACCGGCATTGCTTTTTAAGATACTTTAAGAACTCTTTTTCCTTTTCAAGGCTCCCTTTTTCCTATTTAAGACACTTCAGAACACTTTGTTTCCTTTTAAGACTTTTTTCCTTTTAAAGACATTTTAGGATACTTTTTTTTCTCCTAAGGCTCCCTTTCACTTTTTTAAGGCCCATTACTACACTTGTTTCCCCCCTCGAAGACACCTTTTACCTCCCCAGTTCTGAATGTTCTTCAGCCATGCAAACACTTTTAAGTCTCTGGAAGGAAGCCGCCCTGCAGGAGCAGCACAGGAGCCCTGTTTCATTAACCCAGCCCCCCGAGGATGTCCACCTACTGCTCTCAGTGCTGAAGTGCTGCAGGATCTTGGCCAGGTACCCGCTGTTGGCCAGGTCAGTCACGGCCCCGGGGCAGTTTGGGATCAGCAGGGCATGGTACCGAGCCCCTGGTCAGGAGAAAAGCAGGAACTGATTGCAGGACAGGTAAAAAACCCAAAAAGCCTGACCATAAATCCACTGCACATTTGGGAAAAAACCCACATAAATCAGTTAAAAATGACCTAAAGAAACTAACAGAGCTACACAGAATAGGGAAAAAGGTCCTTCTTAGGACAAGGAACACACATTTTTAATGAGCCCTGGTGACCCAGACAAAACTTACAACGGTTCTGTCTGCTGGCTCCTACTCCAGCAAAATATTCACTTTTAACAAGTAACAATGTAGCGTATGCTTATATACAACACAGAAATTATATGTATATATTGTGTATATATTAACAGAGAATGACCATTCCAAGATAAATAAGAAAACAGCAAAGCAGTTGCCAGGGCTTCCTCCTAAATAGGAAGTAAACCAACAACTGCAGCTGCCACGGTTTTCTCTTGAAACACAACTTTCCTGCATTGTTCTTCCCTAAAATCCTGGCCCTAAGCAGCCCCTGTTTCCCTGACCGTGGAGATGACAGTGGCCCGTGGTGACACCCTTACCGTCAATGGACTCCAGCTTGGCGGGGTTGGCGTAGGACTTCATGCGGAAGTCCTGGATCCAGCGCGTGTTGCCCTCGTTCACATCCACAAAATCAATGGGCTTCCCCTGGAGATAACACGGTTCACACATCATGGTCAGGATCACTGCACGAGCATCCATGGCACTTCCTGAAGGATGGCTGTGTAGGATTTTGTGATGCTTCAGCTCTCAAAAAAACGAAGTTTTCCATTTTTCCCACTGAATTAGTGCTAATAGTTTTCCCTCCACTCTTTGTGGGAACAGATACCGGACACAGAAGTCCAAATCCATGCTATAGAAAGCCTGCAGTCACTTCAGTATTAAAAAAACAGAATTAAACAGGTCCCATACTGTCTAAGGCAAATAAAACACCTCTCAATACATTTATAGTACAATTATTCCATGACAACTGAGATATCAATTGGTTTCAGGCTGAAATTAAAGTATTTGTCCATTTTCACTCACCCCAGGAGTCGCCACTTGCAGGTTAAAGGCAGAGCTGGCCAGAGTAAAGCAGTGAAGGAATGATTGGGCTGAAACACCTGGAAAACAGATTCCAACACCTTAGGGAAATAACAGTGATAGTTTAATCCAGGCCACATCTTATCTAGCAAAGTACACAAGCTTGGGGTTCTGCTCATCTTAAAAGCCCTAGATAATTTCAGAGGATTATTTTGTTATGATTTAGTGATTTTAAGACATCAGAAATGTATAGCCTTCATTACAGGTGAGCTGTATGCTGAGGAATAGAACCCTGGAATGACTTGGGTTGGGAGGGTCCTTCAAGCCCATCTCGTACCAACCCCTTGGCATGGGTAGGGACACCTTCCACTATCCCAGGTTGCTCCAAGCCCTGTTCAGCCTGGCCTTGAACACTTCCAGGGATGGGGCAGCTACACTTTCTCTCGGCAACCTGTGCCAGGGCCTCTCCACCCTCAGAGGGAAAGATTTTTTCGCCTAACATCGAATCTGAGCCGACCCTCCTTCCTCTCAAAGCCACTAAAGCCACACGCAGAGGAGCCCAACCAGCACAGCTGCACATGGAGGCAACACCTGCAGTGCGGATGTGCACGTATGGAAAAACCAGCACAGCTGTGCACCGTGTGTGCCTACAGCTGCGCAGGGAGGGCACACGTGGGGCTGCACAGCTCGGCTGCAGTGTGACACACACACGGCAAGGGCTGTGGGGCGGGCACACGCGGGGCACGCCGCGACAGCCACACTGGGGACAGCCACACTGGGGACAGCCCGCGCGGCACGGCACCGCCCCGCCCCGCCCGCTGGGAAGGGATGGGGGGCGCGGGACACCCGCAGAGGCCGGAGCGGCGGCTCCCCGCGAACCGTCGGGGCACCCCTCGAGAGCGTCTCACCCGCAGTGGCGGCGCTGGCGACGATGAGGCAGGAGGGCTTGGCCAGGCGGTCCGACATGGCGGGGCCGGGCCGCGGCGGGGCCTGAGGGGAAGGACGCGCGGGCGGGGGGGGGGGGGGGNGAGGAGGGCGGTGCCTCGTGCGGCCGCGCGTGCGCAGTGCGGGGAACGCTGAGGGGCGGGGGGAAAGCGCGCGAAATCCTGAGGGGGGCGAAAAAGCGCGGGAAGCCCTGAGTGGGCGAAAAAGCGCGGGAAGCGCTGAGTGGGCGGTGTCGCCGCCGTGCTCTTTAAAAGCCCTCGGGTGTCCCGAGAATCACGTAGTGCCACCTCCCATCAGCAATTAGCGTTATTTCATTATTTCCTCACCCTTGTAAACCTTAGCTTCTGGATTCTCACCTTTCATCCTTGCATGAATTAAATAGGTTTATCCCTTGCTGGCTGCTGGTGTGTTACAGACACAATAAAATGAAAGATGTAAAATAAAGACAGCACGATTTTGCTATTGGCTTTATTTGTTTATTTGAAAGGGCTTAATTTCTAGCCTGGTTTCCTAAAGGAAATGTAGGTTATGCCGTCTTGTCCATCTCTTCAATCATCTGTCTGTCTCCTTTTCTCTCCAGAAGTGTGTTCTGAATCTGTAGGCTGGTTAATCTGGATGTTCCCCTCTGCTCCAGCTTAGATACCAGAAAATTATTTTTAAAAAGGAAAAAAAGCATCTCTTTTACTCTTCAGTTTCACTGTTATATGGAGTACTTTGGGACTTAGTGCCACTCCAGCTAAAGCCTTTATGTCACAGAGCATCACGTTTATGGTCCTTATTCCTTGCTTGTGAATCCAGAGCTTTTTAAACAAGCACAAAGGACAGTGCTGTCCCAGCGCCTTCTCCAGCAGCTCTTCCCATCCTCCCTACACTGCCCCAGGCACGTGCAATTCCACACACCCTGACAGGGGCCAGTGGGAGGGTCAGGCCCCCACCCATCCCAGCCTCTCAGCTCAGAAAAGAGGAACTTATATGACCTCCTGCTCCTGTCAAGACAAACTAAAACTCAAGTCCCCAGCTGTGTTTCTGTGACAAAAACATCAGATGATTACGCTTTTGCAGCTGAAGGATGCCCTTTTTCCTGACCCTGTGGAATTTACAGGATTTTTCTTCCCCGTTCTTAAAAAATTAATTTCCAAAAGCCTGCAGGCTTCTGCCGGGACCCTGATTGGAGCTGGTATAACACGACATCAACCCTGTGTGGTGACAGGTGCTGCCAAAACCCTCCTCCCCTGCAAAAGCCCAGAGGGAATCTGTGCACAGGGACCCCACAGACATTACCCAGTGCTCGGGGGATGGTTTGTTTGGGAGGTATTCCCAGGCCATCTTAGAAACAAAACCAGAAAATCAGAAGGAGAAATTTGGCAGGAGAAAGGTCACAGCAAAGAACTGGGGGTGAAGCCTGGAGATCAGCCTGCGGGTCCTAGCCTAGGGAATCTCTTGGATCAAAAATGTTTCCCTTGTGTCTCTGGGAAAATCTATGATTCCATTTAGTTGCTATCTGGGAATAACAATAATCATCCTCTGCCTGCTTTCCCTGGGCAGGCTGGAGTTTATTTGGGGCAGGAACTGCCTTTTCTCACAGTTCTCAGTGCGATCACTAACCCTAGAAAACATTGAGCCTTCAGGAAACATGGACATAGAATCCAGGAATCATAGAATGGTTTGGGTTGGAAGGGGACTTAAAGCTCACCTCGTTCCACCTCCTGCCAAGGGCAGGGACACCTTCCACTATCCCAGGTTGCTCCAAGCCCCATCCAACCTGGTCTTGGAGGCGTCCAGGGATGGGGCAGCCACAGCTTTCTCCGGACAACCTCCAGAGGGAGCACGGCCAGTTCCACTCGCACCCCCAGGTACACGAAGATGCTCACGGGAGGAATTATACAATCTCTCTATGTGTGTGTATATATATCTATATATAGTTTATTTCTCACAATCCTGGTAAGAGTTACAGGTGTATTTGGGAACCATTTACAGTTTCACAGCATATGGAGTGGCCATACAGCTTGTGATGTGAGTAACATACAGTGTGTAGAGAGCACACGATTCCAACCCATCCACCCACCACTCACACAATGGGTTTCCAAAGCTAATACTAGATTCAGCTACGGAGAAAGCCTGGAAAATGTCAGGGTACAGCGTTGGGTGTCGTACAACACTGTCAGTCACAATGGGACAAGCTAAACTACTTTAAATTTTCAATCTAGTATTTCTAGTCTACCTGCATTATTGCATTTATACGCTTTTTTTGTTTTCAAAGTCAAAGTAAATAGAATACTATATGGGAAAGGAAAAAATTCTTGACTATTTTAGGATTTGAGCTGCAGCCCATACAAAGTGTCCATAGAAGCATAGACAAGATTATAAATTCAACAAGGTATAAATTAGCTGGATAGCTCTGTGTGTAGGTAGGTGTCCATTTCCCTCCAGGAAATGTGTCTAGCAGCATATTGTTTCTGACAGCAGAAAAAAAAGAAAAAACCCAAACCTGTATGTTGAACACAGGTAAAGATGTGTAAGTGACAAGCAGGTCTGGTTGTACAGGGAAGAAATCAAGGTGTCACTTGGAAAATTCCTATTGTTTGGAAAACACACTCAGGAACTGACTCAAAACCCACCAACATCATCGGAAAGGTGCCTGAGGCTTCCAAAGGAACAGCAGGCATTTCAGTCTGACTTCCAAGAGCTTTGGATCAGTCCCTGGAGAAGTAACAGAATCCAAACAAACCAAAGCCAAAATAAAAATCCTCTGTAATCTGACCTTCGATTTCCCTTCCTACAATTTTAGTTCCTCCACAAACTTATAGACAACCTGCACCTACCACTGGAAGAGAGGTGGTTTCCCGGGGAGGTGAAACTGCAACTTTTAAAAGCTTCAGTTGAAACAGTCCTGGGAAAAGGTACCAGGGTTATGAAGGGCTGCTCAAAACCCAGTAAAGCCAAATTATTCCCCTGTTGGTTGGTTGGTTTTTAACTAGAAAAAATTGTGTGGCACTCTTGTTCTCATCAGCTTGCCCCAGAAGCTTGGCTGCTTGAAGCAGCCGTGGCAAAACCAGGGATATGATGCAGGACTTGACTGTTGGAAAGGTGATTAAAGATTCCTCTTGTTCTGGTGGGAGCTTTGGTGCTGCAGTATCATCACACAGACAGAAAGAACATTCATGCTAGGGATGCTGTGCTGGGGCTAAGAAATGGAAAAGCATCTAACTGTTTGTGAATTGCAAGCTGGGAACAACCAGAAGAGAAGTGGGAACAGCCAGCCCAAAGTCTATTTAACCCAAGTTATGCTTTTCAGCAGAAAAAAATCTATTTAATTTGACAAGCATTGAAGAGCAGAGGGCACGAGTCCCAGAGTACTGTATATCCAAGCACACGCAGTCCAGAGGAGGGAGCAGAGATAGCACAAGGTACATCCAAACTCATGAATTTGGAAAGCCAAAGGCTCTGATCTCTCACAGGATTTCGAGGCCTATTATGGTCAATTGAATGAAATGTGAATTTTCGAGGTGGAAGTCCCACAGTTCTCTATCACCCAGTGACACCTGATCAGCTCATTCAAATGAGACAATCCTTGCACTTCCTGCACCCTCACCCCTGGCACAACAGCTGATCCTTCCAGGCCAGCAGAAGTACACGTCGTCGACTTCAAAACTTCTCTTTTCCCTCTGCTTTGGGTGCTCCAGAGGGCTGAGGGAGCCCTGGCTGTAGCCAAATGCAGTGTGTGCTCACACGGTGTCAGCATCCCTCGAGCAGCCAGAACACCTCACGCCTGACTGACAGGGAAGGACAAGAACGGGACCTTCCTGAGGATTTGTCATCCATTACAAATCTTGTGGCAGATGAGCACTCAGCCTCTTGCACACTTAGACCCTCAAAGGCGAGGGCAACTCAAAGCTTCACACGTTCCCTGCTGTGACACACAGTCTGGGGGCCCAGCACTGACTGTTTTTGGGGCACCACCCAAAACCTGCCTTAGCCAACCCAAAATCTGCCCCAGCCTTGGGCTATGGAGAGGCCACATCTGCAGAGCTGCCCAGGAAGAAGGTAGGGAGAGGAAAGGGAATACAGTACAGTGGCCAAAGAAGGAGGAAAAAACAAGCAATGAATCAGATCAGAAACCAATGGAACCCTGTAATTTGTAGCATCTGAAGATCTGGTGTGAACAGACATCCCAGAAATTAGGGAATTTAAAAGGAAAGGAGGTCACAGGGCTGGACTGACGGTTTCAAAAAGAAGAGGAGAAAGTCATCATAAACCCACTTTATTCAGTGGATTAAACTCCCCGAGGGTTGCTGGATGGGGGCACAGGCTCCATGGTTTTTTGGGGCTGTCAGTCGAGTGCCACTTGCAAGACCCAAAATGTGCCAGCAGATCCTCAGCATCAGATTTCTCCCCAAAAGAGTAAAGAACCAAATACCTCCAGTGTAAATAGCAGGAAATATTCCCAGTTCCAACATCCCGCTGTGAGAATTTACTGGAATACAGAATTGTTATGCTCCAGATCAAAGCCAATTCCTCTTCATGGCGGGAAGTGCCCAACCTGTGCAGCAGAACTGCAGCCAGCTCACGAACGTGATGTGATGCTGTTTCCTGCCCCTATGGACCTCTCCTGGCTTCGTGGTGAAGGGAATGACACCACAGCAAGGTGCTACAAAGCCCAGGAAGGGAATCAGCATTCCTGCTCCAGCATGAAGGCATGGACCAGGAGGATGGAAGGGCAAGCAGGCTGCATTTTCAGCCCTTGTCATAGCAAAGTTCGTGAAAAGAGAACATAGCCCCTTCTAATACCCCGGCAATTCCTCATAATCATGCAAAGTTGGTTGTAGAAAACTTCAGATATTTTTCTAACCCTTTAACATTGCCTAGAGCCAGCAGGAATTCATATGGAAAAGGCAATTAGCAGAGGTTAATTTGCACGGCATCAGAGCTGGTCATTTTTGCCTTTTTCTGAGGAAAAAAAAAAAGGAGGAGAAGATATAAAAGTTAGCATGTCCTTACCAAGGCTATTAAGATAATTAAATAGTGCTTTTTCTCTCCACTTCTCTGCTCTGTTCCTTGCACCTTCTCAGAATCTTCACTGACTTGAAGCTTTCCATGGAGCTGATTGAAATTCCAAGAATTTCACCTTTCAAACACATTTTTTCATTGCCTTTCTTTTTTGGTTCGTTTCTCAAAGAATCATTTTCCTCTCCAATCTTCACCACTGTTATTTTCAACCAATTCTAAGAATAGTTAGAAGGATGCTGATTTCTAAATCCCAGTAGCGTTTCCAGGAAAAGTAGGGAATATTTTAAGGCATAAATCATCTCTCACCAGCTCCAGGGGTTTTTGGTTGCACCACTGTTGTTCATACACAAATCCTGATGCCAGTATAAGCAGGGCTACCTTGGAGAAGAGACTTTCCTTACACTTAGCCTAAGTAACATTTGTGTCAATTTAAAAATAAATGTGCAGTTGAGATGATTTTATGATGACCTGTGATCATATCCCTGGTGCCAGCAAGAACTCAAAGGCCAGAGCATGGTGAAGCCAATGGAAAAATTCCCTTTGTTTTCGGTATTCTATGGATCAACCCTTAAACTTTAGTCCATCAGAGACAAAAATGGATGTTTAATTTATCACCCAGCCTGAGGGAACTAAGAAATGCTTCAGGGCAAGTGACTGTTGAGTGCTTTAAGTGAGCCCCAGGCGAACAGCACCTGCAGGAATGCGTTCTTACCCTCCCAAAAATGCCGCTGGCTGCGTTATCTCCTGGCTGCCAGATTTGTTTGCATCCTGCTGCAGCACTGTTAGGAATAACAGGACTTAGCCACAGGGTATTAAATCAGTAGGAAGAGGAAGCAGAAGCATAATCCATTTCATCTCTCTTAAAATAGAAGCAGCAAAAACCCACTGAGTTGTCCAAGACAGCATAACGACATCTTTATATTCAACTAAAATTTATGATTCCCTAAAAAGAGATTGAGATCGGGTACAGTGATTGAATCGAGAGTTTTGGTGATAAGCTGAAAGGTCTGAAACCAGTTTTGCCAATTTGTAATTTATCGACTTGATCAAAAGAGTAAACTAGCAATCTAGATCTCTTCAAACCCCAAGCACAGACTCTGATTAGTTTTAAGCATTAATTCACTCTCCCCATGGAGATGTCACTGGAAGGACTTCATACCACAGAAACCACACAAAGAAGGACATCAAGCAAATAACGGCGTGTGCTCAGTACGAGAAAAGACAACTATTTATTTAGCACAGCGAGTTCAGTCATTTAAGCCTTCTGCTTCGACAGATTCGGGGCTGAGAGAGGGGGATTTGCTCCCTCAGCCTGGTGCTCGCTGGACATTTTTGGCTCAGAACGAAAGCACTGCACAGCCTGGCACAGTAAGGCAGGACAGGAGGTGTTTGCAAGTCAGGGCTGCGGCGCACTGTGGCATCTGCGCTGGATCTGCCCGGCTCAACACTAGACCCACACTTGGAAAAGCGCTACAGCACGGTGCAGGATAGTCTAAAAGTGCCTCATTTTAAAGCAAAGAGCCCACACGACTATCCAGGGAGGGGAGCAGGGGCTCAGGGCTCCGAGCACAATGGGCACACCACACACACAGCACTCCACCAGCCAGAGGAGTGCTCTGAGGAGAATTCCTTGCACTGAGGAGGAACCAGGACCAGAAATAAATTCAGGAGCTGCATGGCGTGGTGGGAATGACACAGAAAAGACATCACGGACACTTGGTGTGAATGCAGGGAACAAAGGGGCATCTCCAGCTTGGATTCTCTCCCCCTCCCAGACTGCAGCAATACAACACAGAGGTTTGTATACACACACACACACGGGGGATGTGCTTCAAGGCAGGGTGGTGCGCACACACACACAGACCACAGACACAGACAGGTGCTTTCCAAACCAAACTGCCAAAGAGATGGGTTCCAGGTGCTGGACCTGGACAGCAGACTGTTAAGTGATCATAGGAAATGGAAAATCCCTTGGGAACAGGACATACCACGTTCAAAAATCCTTTACAAACAGGACATACCAGGTTTGCCGTGCAGGGAGGGCTCGAATGAGCGACGTGCCCAGATGAGGAGCTGCAGCCCCATCACCACCTCTGTGGTGATTCTGGATGAAATTGGTGGCCTTGCATCCAAGTGCTCTAAGGGCAGGCGGGGTTTGGAGATGGAGAAAAGGTTAAGGCCATTGGCTGAGAACTGTTTTTCCCCTCTTCTGTTGCCAAAGGTGAAGACAAAGAAATAAAAATCTTTTAGAAAGGAAAACTGGAGACTCGAGTGAAGCAGGTGCTTAATTTTCCTCCCCTGATCTATCTATGCTGGTCAGGGCAGAATAGATGCTGTGCCTAATGTCACACACTGCTAAAAACAATCCTAGGCCAGAGCTGAGAGGGAAGGACAGGACAGGAAAGGTAGAAACATCTCTTGAAAGCAGAAGTCACTGTCTGAAAATCACCACCCTATTTGGCAAAACTTGAACTGGAGCAGGAGGGGGTGATTTCCCTTCCTTCTGAGCAACATAAGCAAAATTCCCTGTGCAAATTTCCCTGCAAAGTTGTGCTTCAGAGATCCGAGGGGAGAGGAGGACCCTTCTGCTTCTAATCCTCCCCCAGGCTGTAAGTGACACACTGCTGCTGGGAAGCACATCCACAGTTCATGCTGAGAGTGCTTTAGGCTACCAGGATCTCACCTGGAGCTGTAGCCTTGCTTCCCAAAACTCCTGTGAGCCAAACACCCCTGTGCTGGCAAAGGTGGAGGCATCAACCTCCCACTTCACCAGGACACGGCATCTGATATTCCCAGAGGCTGTGCAGCTTTGGGAATATTTTCTGAGCTCACCATAGAAGTAGCCATGCATTCCAAGACCATGTGCATTCAGCAGGTCAGATTAGGAGGTAAGTAAGACAGACATGAGCCAAGAGAATTGCCAGGTCAGGTTATACCCCGCCACTGTCCTGTCCAGAGATGGTGCCAGAGGCAGACACTGCACAGGCAGCACCTGAGGAATGCACACCTCACTCTATCCCTGCAGCCCCTGAATTCATCCATCCATCTCAGCTAAAGGTGCACGACAGGCTCTGTAACAGAACTCACCCCACTGGGTCACAGCCTCTCTAATCATCACTCCTGCCCCTGCCCATGGGCTGTGGCTGCTGCTGAGCTCCCATTGGACCTCATCTAATCTCTGACCCAGCTTAAACCCAAAATGTAGGGGATTTCTATAACATTCTGTTTTGCAGCAGCCAAGAGAAGCCTAATGGAAGCTTTCAGAGCCAGATCTCCTCACCTCTTGCTGTTTAGTGCTGAGCATCAGCCAAAGCACTAAACGGCTTCTCTCCTCCCCCTCACAAGGTCTGGCTTTAGAGCCAAGGTACTCACCCATGAAATCAGGCTGTTCCCAAGGGCTGGGAATTTGTTTCCATTTCCAAAGTGTGGATGAGTTACAAATCCCTGCTATTACTGTCACAAGAAGGAGGTAAGAAATCCACCCAGGACAGACTCCAGTGCCCTTGAAAGGGGTTTCCCTGGTATAAAGCAGGTAGGTCAGTGTTACCCTCATTGGGTCCCAGGTCCTCTCTGCCCCTAAGACCAGCTCACATCTCCCCCTTTTCCTGTCTTCCCATATGCTGAGAGACCACAGCCTTCAGTGGGGCAAAAAAATCCAGTGACAGGCCTTATCCAAAGCCCAAAAAAATGAACACAAATAGTCCAGCCAACCTCGAGGGAGCTTGGACTGAGGCCACAGCACCCTGCAAAGCCCAGCCTAGCCTTAGAAAATACTAGATCCAAAACAAAGTCTCTCTATCCCAAGCGCTACCCACGTGACCCTGGCAAGCCCTGGGATCCTGAAGGCTGCAATGGGACTTCTCTGGACCACAGCACAGCCCCTCTGGTCACTGTCCCGCTGGCAGCTCAGCCAGAGGAGTGACCTGATGTGACATTCCAGGCTCACGCTCGGCTCTGCCACGCTGCAGCCTCCACTGGCAGCCGCTCTGGTTCCTCCGGAGCATTTCCCAGGCGGGTGTTCCAAGGTGGGATGATGAGCAGCAGGTACACAGACACTGATTGGGGATCACCCATGGCTGTTGCATCAGGGAGCTGCCTCTTCCCTGCCACTGCCCCTGCGCTTCCCTTGTCCTGGGGGGCTGGACAAACACCCCCAGCCCAGCACGACAGGCGAGCTGGGCCTTAGCACTCCCCTTCCATCTTCTTTACCACAGCCCAAGTTAAAACAGAACCAAACAGAAACCAAAACACAAAGTGGGGACTCCAGATGGGACGTAGAACACTTTGGACTTGAAAACGGGACTGCAAGGCGGGGGGGAGGGGTGTCTCCCAGGGAGAACAGCAGGGGAGGGGAGGGGACACCGTCATTTACACCGATCAGGAGAAGCTGTAATCTATACACAGTGGTATAAGCCAAGATATATTACATGAAAGAACACACTGAGTGCATGGAGTTACCCACAGCGGGTCAGACTGGCACAGTTGTCTTGAACAAGACCCTGGAGTTGCAGTTGGTGTTTGTTGTTGACCTATCTAGCTCGCTCTCTATATATATAGCTATGTATAGAATTTCTCTGCATGCATTTGTCTCAAAAGGAGCTGTACAGCTGGGCCGGGTTTCTCATCCCCACCCCGTCTCGGTCTTCATTTTTTCCGGGCTAGGAATGCCACTCCCACAATCACAGCCAGTGCAGCCACCGCCACGCCTCCAACGATGATCAAGGGCTTCATGTTGTCGAAGAAGCTGCCTGGTGACTCCTCGGAGCTGTTTCCCTTGTGGTCAGAGTCAGGGGACTGGCCGCTGGCCTCCTGCGTCTCCGCGGCGGCAGGGCTGGGTTTCAGGTTGCTGTGGTTGTTGGCGATGGCGGCGTCACTGCCTGCCTTCTTGGTGGCTGTGGCAGGAGCAGGCTGCTCTTTGGGAGCCTCCTTCTTGTCTGCATTCGTGGCAGGCCCAGGGTTGGGCTTTTCCAGCTTCCCGGAGCTGGCGGCCTTGGCGTCGGGTTTGTTTCCGCTTCGGACGTTGCCTTTGGAATCCATCCTAGGGTTGCTGTGGGCAGCGACTGGATACGTGGGGCTATCCCAGCTCTTCTCTGTCACCTGGCTGCTGCAGGAAGCAGAGGAGCCACCCGAGCTCAAGGCCTGGGAGCCGTTGTCTTGGGATGCTTGTTACGCTGGCAGTGTCCTACCTGGACATGATACAGCACCTGGAGGGGAAAGCAGAGCAAGGAGAGGTGAGTGACAGGGCAGAGCGAGCCAGCATTGCTCTGCCTGGAGGTGATGGAGGAGGACAGAAAGGAAGACTGAGGTTTAACAAGTCCAAGTACCGAGTCCTGCACTTTGGCCACAACAACCCCTTGCAGCGCTACAGGCTGGGGACAGAGTGGCTGGACAGTGCCCAGGTAGAAAGGGACCTGGGGGGACTGGTCGACAGCCGACTAAACATGAGCCAGCAGTGTGCCCAGGTGGCCCAAAAGGCCAATGGCATCCTGGCCTGGATCAGGAATAGTGTAGCCAGCAGGACCAGAGAAGTCATTCCTCTCCTGTACTGAGCACTGGTGAGGCCCCACCTTGAGTGCTGTGTCCAGTTCTGGGCCCCTCAGTTTAGGAAGGACGTTGACATTCTTGAACACATCCAGAGGAGGGCAACAAGGCTGGTGAAGGGCTTGGAACACAAGCCCTGTGAAGAACGGCTGAGGGAGCTGGGGTTGTTTAGCCTGGAAAAAAGGAGACTCAGGGGTGACCTTATCACTCTCTACAACTGCCTGAAAGGTGGTTGTAGTCGGGTGGGGGTCGGTCTCTTCTCCCATGCAACAACTGACAGGACGAGAGGACACAGTCTTCAAGCTGTGCCAAGGGAAGTTTAGGTCAGATGTTAGAAAGAAATTCTTCACTGTAAGAGTGATTGCGCACTGGAATCACCTGCCCAAGGAGGCGGTGGAGTCACCGTCCCTGGATGTGTTTTAAAAAAGACTGGACATGGCACTGTGTGCCATGGTTTAGTTGATGAGGCGGTGTTAGGTCATAGGTTGGACTTCATGATCTTAGAGGTTCTTTCCAACCTAGTTCATTCCGTGATTCTCTGATTCTGTGACTGGAAAACTGTTGGCTCCTTCTTTCAGAACTGTGAACTCCATTCGAAGCATTTACTACAGGCTCTGTGCCTGCAACAATCACAGAACCAAAGAATGGCCTGGGTTGGAAGGGTCCTTAAAGCTCACCTTGTTCAAGCCACGATACACCTTACACTGGATCAGAGGGCTCCAAGCCCTGTACAGCCTGGCCTTGGACACTTCCAGGGATGGGGTAGCCACAGTTTCTCTGGTCAATGTGTGCCAGGGCCTCACCACCCTCACAGCGAAGGACTTTTTCCTAATATCAAACAGGAACATCAAACAAGTTGGACTGACTGTCATCCATGGCTGCCACATCTGGGCATCCACAGTCCAAGTCCATCCTGGCTGTGTGTGTGAGGTCATTTGTCAGCAATGACAAACTCACATCCAACCATCCAACCAAATAAACCTTACTTTGCCTTTGCTAATCCTTTCCGTTCCTTCTGGGTAAGGAGAGAACACTCTGTTCCATGGGAAAGCAGATGGATAGATCCTCCCTGTTTGTCTCACCCTCCACCCTTCTTTTCGCAGCACTATCCCAAGGTCCATTTAGTAAGTGGTTAATATGTGATCTTGTGTGATACTCTCCCTCTAGATGGGTACTGCAGGAAAATAGGATTAGCTCCTCAGCTCTCAAAAGTATCAGGGACAAAAAGATTATTCCTTCCAGCATTTTCATGGAGCAACAGTAAAACAAACTGCCAGATCCTCAGCTGGTGGAAAACAGAGAATTGATTGCATGGATTTACTGTAGAGCTGGATCTCTTGGTGATAGAGACATCTCACTTCTGCCATCTCCTTTCAGGGTTTGCTGAACTTACCCATGGAGCCAAACAGGATGCTGGTGATCAGCTGGGGCTATCTTCCCCAGGGAACTGATGGAAGTGGTGAACAGCTTGGCTGCACCACAGCAATCCAGCAAAGGGACAAAGTGGGCTTTGAGGGGCTGAAAACCACTGCAACAACCTCACTTCACAAACCTGGCAGGGCAGGGTGAGCTGAGGATGGAGCTCCTGTGGCTGCACTTCCATGTGGTGGGAGGAGAGGACAATGCACTGGGCATTTTGCCACCAGGCTCTGGCAGTTCAGCACCACATCAGCTCTGAGCTCAGGAAATAAAAAGTAACCAGGAGGCCGCATTCGATGCGAGCCACCGGCTTTGCAGGCTCCCCACTGACCTTCAGGGCTGCCAGGAACCTGCCAGGAGCTTTCTGCCTGCTAAGTGAAATCAGAGCTCATTGTCTGGATCGAGAGCTGAAGAGGCTCCTCAAAAACCTCAGCCAGCAAAGGCTCCTTCCACAGTGGCTCAGAGGGCAGATCACTCCTCTGATGACAAGAACAAAGTCCCAGGGCTACAGCAATGATCTGTGCTGCTGACTCTTCTGGAAAAGAGGCTGACAAAAGTGGGGCTTTCATCTCCATTTAGGCAGGAATGGAGGAAATCTCACAGAAATGCCAAGTTTGGGTCTAGAGCAAAGCTGGGCAACACCTTATGGCTCCTAAGTATAAGATGGAAACACCTTTCTCTCCTGCTCTCCCTTTCCAGCCATTGCTTGGTGGCCACCAGCTGCTCCAGTGCCAGTCAGCTGGAGCAGACTGAGGGAACTGCAGCACCAAAATCATGGGATTCCATATCTCTCACAGAATATCCTAAGTTGGAAGGGACCCACAAGGATCTTTCAGTCCAGCTCCTCCCGCTGCACCAGGCCTGGTGACCATAAAACCCCGTATTTCTCATTGACTGCAGCTGGACAATGCTTGCATTCCCCACTTTGGGATACTAAACCCTTTTGGAAAGCCCAAACTGCACTACTTTCACAGTTTGCTGAGTGTGTATCAGACACTTGGGCATCCTGTACCACAGAAACATCGCCCCAGATGCTCACCCAGCTTCAGACCTCACTGTGGCTTGGGACTTGGGAGGGAAACATGGGCCTGGCCAAGTGCAAGAATATTTTCCTCTCAGTGCTCATTCTGTAATATTTCTGTAGAGATCACCTGCCTCACCCTTTCCTATGCTTCTAGAGAGCATCCATACTGCTCTGTCAGCACAAGTCCTACATAAATCCAGGGCTGAGGCTGCACACAGCCACTCCCAGGACTCTGCTCCTGTAGTTTGGGACCAATTTATCCCTTTTTTTTCAATCTGGTACAATGAGACACAAAGAAAATAGTAAGTGGAGCCCACAACTAAAGTGGGCTCAGAGGTTAAAGCAGGGAGAGTCAGATTGTGGCATAAATATTAAATTACCTTCTTTGTTGCTTTGATATCAGTTAACTGGGCCACTCACACACACTGATATTTGTGTGGTTATAGCACATGGACCAAGCATTAAACTGCTCTTTCCCTAGGAAAGCCATGTGCAGCCTATGGAGATCATGAGATAAATCACAGAGAGAGCAAACTCACCTTTTTGCTGAGAAATAGGGACCCTGCACAGCCCAGGCACCTCAGGGTTTATCCACACCCCTCACTGATCCAGATTCCTGGGGGCAGGAAAGCTGGTTTTGCTTGGAGCCCACGCTGGGCTGTGCAGCCTTGTCCTGTCACCAGGCCCTGCACAGACAAATCCTGACACAAACAGAATTTCCTCATTCTAAGTGAATTTCCACTAAAAGCAACACAAACCCCTCACACAGCTTAGAAAAGGTTTTAAAAGATGCAGAAACCAAACTAAGACAAAAATCAATATTGGCAGTTCTTAAGTGCCCGCATAAAAGGGCTTTTGTCTGTGGTTTTCCATCACTGCAAGTGGCCATAGGATTGCCCAGCACCTCTCTTCCATCCCAGTACTTAACCCTCTTCTGTGTGCTCTTACCTCCCTACCTTGGGAATTACCTCTTTTCTCCATCCTGTACTTCCAAAGGCATGACCATGGGCTTATCTTTAAGCACCTCTGTCTCCCCTAGATTGAAGAAAGAGGTGCTTTCCTCATTTCCAAAAATTAAGTCTGCACATGAGGGTTCCCCCCCCTTCCTTTGTCTCCTCCTCTTCCCTCATTCCATCACACCAAGTTTTTCTCTGATGACACATTTTCCTACCTTTGCTTGCCTCTTTACAGCTCCTCACATCTTTTTATTCCTCCCTTCTCTCTTGTCAGTTGCTGTCTCTGCCTGTCTACCCATTCCTCCCCCTTCCAGCTCCCTCTCTGCCTCCTACACAGGCAGCAGCATTTGGGAATAAGATTTTGTGGGAGACAGGCTTCATTCCCTCCCTCTTCCCTGCTCCATGCTATTTCTATTTAACAATCAGTGCCCTTTCAGGGAGGTTCTCATTGCCAGCAGCTAACCAGCTCTTTCCCAGGCTGCAAAGAGGAAGCTGGCATAATAAAACCAGGGATGATAAAGGAGAAAAAGCAAAAGGAAAGCCTTCCAAATCGCTGCTGCTGCTGCAAAGATTGGCACACAAACACCACAGCTCCCCTGGGATGCTCTCAAGGTCAGCGCAATCCGACTCACCCAGCGCAACAAGCTGCCCTCCGCCGGAGCAACAGGCCAGTGGAGGAACAGCTTCCCTTGGCTCCCTGAAGGGCACCTTTCCTGCCTCAAATCCCAGCAAATCACCATACACATCTATTCATCTGTCTCCTGCATGCACAGATGAAAGCTGCATCAATCCTGCACCGAATGGAGCGGATGAGTCATTGCTAAGCTGTGCCACAGCACAGCTCCATCCGGATGGGCCCTTCCCTCTGCAGGAACCAGCCCCATCCCAACCCCAAATCCTCTCATCCTCCTCTACTGCTTCCATCTGGAAGGGAAAGTCAGTCATTTTGCAAGACTGAGGAGCTGCTCCAGGGTGTGGGTCCGGGGTGCAGTGGGAAGCTCATCCATATGGTTTTTCCCTCTGTTATGAAAAGCAGCGTATTTCCATTGGATCCTCAACTGCCACACTGAGACTGGCAGCAAAGAAGGATTTAACAACACAGTGGGGTTATGCATTAGGATTTATCCTGCAACAAAGGTCCATCCCTACACTCCAGGTGTCCTCCAGCTGGAAACATCCATCTTGGAAATAGCTACTGACCACATCTGACCTGGAGCAACACGGTGCAGAAAGAGCCAGAGATGGCAGGAAACACTTTCTCTTCAAATCCTCCCCCTTATCCTCTAATCTGCTCTTACTTTCTTTGTCACTCTGGAAGAAAGGTACTCACCCCCTTGTGCGCAGGACAGACAGACCTTTGCCCTCCCTCAGGAAACAGCAGCTGGCACCAAAGGTGGCTCTGGTGCAGCGGAGGGAGCTCCTTTCCCAGCACTCTCACTATTCCACTCTCCTCCACCTTCTCATCTAACCCCTAAGGAGCGCAGCTTGGACCACCGTGTCCTTTGAGAAGCGTCCTCAGAGGTTTGTGCCTGTCCCCTCTGCCACATGTGGAGTGATCTGGCAGGGCTGGAACGATTTGTGTCCAGTCCTCTCCTGCAACTGAGCAGCATTCCCAGCGCTTCAACTCCCCAATTCCAATGGGGAAAATCAGCATTTCTCCCTTTTTCTGAGCTGCTGGGCAAACAAACGCGTTAAAGGCAGGGAGATGCCAGGCAAGCACCCAGGAGAAGGATGGCAGAGTAGTGACTAAGCCTTTCCCCATGCCCAAGAAGTGCAGCGAAGATGGATGAGGTAATGCACCGCCTCTGATATTACCATAAATATTAAAGCAGCTTTACATAAAGAGCTTGTGTTCTCTCAGCTGCCGTGAGCAGCTCCCCAAGGAGGATTTCAGCTCCCTTCCAGGCTATTTCGGCCCCCAGCTCCTGACGCAACACACAGCAAACGTGATAAAACGCAACGCAAGCCCCACGCCAGCAGAGTCACTTCTGACAGACGCTTCTAAACGGTCTCGGTGCTGCACAGCCAGGGACAGACTGTGCAGGAGCCTGCTGTGCTTCCCAGCCCTCCCAAATCCAACCTTCAGAGACAGCAGCACCAAGTCGCAGCAAACGCTGGTGACCCACTTCACTCTGATGAGATATTTATGAATCCTTTTCCCAATCTGTTGTTTGTTACTCCTCACATCCCTCCCCCTGTCCCTGGATTAAACATTTCCCTCTCAAACAAGCCCTTTGAATCTTGTTGTGGAGACTGTCAGATGCTGGAAGTATTTTAACAGTGGTAGCAGCCTCAAATTGCTGCCATGGGGGGAGATCTGCCAGCCAAGCCTTTGCTCCATGGCTGCGGCAATTCCTGTGGCTGCTCTGAGCCCCAGCATGCTCCTCACTGGTCCAGCTGCTGCTGGCAGTGACCAAAAATCTGCACTCACCACTCCCACAACCCCCAGAGCGTGGCCAGCACCCCCCTTCTCACTCCCACTGTCATCAAGCCACATCCCCTCTCGCCCAGGCTGGGCAATGCACTCAGAGTTTGGGTTGTATCTGGCACTAAAGTGAGATGTGGGTACAGGACAGGTTCCTGTAGCCCAGCAAAAGTGGCTTTGCCCTCCATGTGCAAAGGGAAGGGCTCTGGGATGCAGACCCTGGGCCAGCAGCTGAACAGAGGTGTGACACCGGTGCCAGCGTCCTCTCTGGAGGCTGCCCAGCCATGACTCCCACACAGGTGACACAGCACTTCAGACTCCCCACCAGCAAGAGCCCAGGAACAGGACATACATGGCCTTTTTCTGCACCACAGCCTCTGCAGATGACAAGCTCTGAGCTGAGCGTCACCTCTGCAAGCCACACACATCCTGTCCCCAAAGAGCTCCTGGGATGGACGTGGCAGACATTTTATTCTCTGACAGATGGAGGCGGCAATGCAGACACAGCACGCTCCTGCCAGGGGCTCAACTTGTGTTCTTTTGTGGGGTTTTAACCCCAAACACAGCTCCAACCTACCCTGGTAAGACAGACACTCTGCCTGTACACAGCTACATGCACAGCAAAAAACAGGCGCTACCAAAAAGCCGTGGGAGAGAGAAGATTTTGTCTCCAGCCACGTGCTCTGACTGACTCCACAGGGATGGGCACTGAGTCACACCCGGCACGGCCCTGGCCTGCTGTTGGCAAGAGAAGTCACATCTGGCAAGGCTCCTCAGGTGCCACCAGCCCCCCTCATACAGCTGCACTCTCAGACACAACTTAAAGCAAAATAATTTCTAGAATTCGATAGAATCTGGAAATACTTTGCTGAGGCTGGGTTGGAAATACCCTGCTGCAAAGCCTGGCTCCTCAGGGTCCTAACACAGTCCCCAAGCCCCCAAAACAGAGTTCAGAGCACCTCAATTTGCTGTTCTCACCCCGCTTCAATCTTGCATTTCAATCCCCCTCAGACACAAAATCAAATTCTCTTTTCCCCTGTATAGTTCCATTTTTTTGTAGCAGAACAAAATTGTAGCTTTTATCCTTCAAAAATCATGAGATGTTAGATCTTGAGCCTCTCCCTGGCAGGGCTGAGCATCCCTCATCCCAAGACAGAAATTCAGAAAACAAAGGAAAGGCTTCTCAGCCAAGATGACTTTTTTTTTCCATGGCAGCTATCTGTCAGGACACTGGATGGAAGCACTGGAGCAATAATGGGGAACACTTTGGGAGACACTATAGCAACAGGAATCCTGGAGCCTTAACCCATGAGTGTGACATCTCACAGGGATCTGAGTACATCCTGCGCCCTACCCTGGGCAACTCTTCATGTCTTGACTTTTGCAAATACACTCAGTTCATTTCTTTATAATGCTTTTCCAGCCCTCCCAGAGCCAAAAATTCAATGCCAGCAACACCCTGGCTGGGGCCATGGGGCTCATCTCAGTTCTCTGCTCAGTTCTGGGTCTGTGGTGTCAGCTCAGGGATAACGTGACAGGGTCAGCAAACATTCCCTGCCTTTTGGAAAAGGATGAACACTCATTCCTTCCCACCATAAAGCCCTGCTCCTTACCCTGAGCCTGCCAGCACTTGGGAAAAGCCTTTGGGAAGAGAGCAGATGCTTCCAAATTGGGGTGCTGCTTCCCAAGCAGCCACGAGCCAGTCCTCAGTTCAGGAGGCTGATTCCCTTTCTGACAGTTCTTGCTTTTAAGGCATCTACCTCCCAGTCCTGTATCCCAAATTCAATATCCCCAAGCAAAAAAGGATGAGGGATATATGTGACACAGTGAAATAGCCTCAACCACTACAGGAAACAGCAGCAAATTCAACATCCCTCCCCACTTTATGGGCATCCTAAATCCATCCCTTCTGCCTGATACGGCATCACCCCCTTTGTGGATTAGCTGGGACCAGCAAAAATATTCTGGAAGCAATTCCTCACATGCAGAGCTGGGTCTGGAATCTGGCAGCCCCTGGATCTGCAGGCATCAGCCTGAAAACTGTTGCTCTGCAGCTGAAATCTAAGAAGCCACTGCAGGCAGATGAGGGGCCAATTCTACACGAGGCAGTGACCTTCCAGGGAGGCTCCCCACACTCTCTGGGGTAAAACCCATCCCTTGCCTTGTGCAGCAATACCAGGGCACTCTCCTTCCCCGCAGAAAGCTGGAAAGCATCTGGGGAAGGATGACCAAAGCTCCTCTAGCACAGAAATCCCTGCTCAGGGAGCTCCATCCCACCCTCTGCCCTGTCTGCCAGCTCCGACACCTGATCCAGGATGGGGACACTGTGCAAGGGTGCTCTTCAGCCCCTCATCCCAGCAGCCTGCCAGGGGAGGAGATGGATGCAGGAGGATGAAAATCTGTATTTAAGGGAGATTTGGGATTTCTTCCCCCACCCTACCACAACATCACAGGGTTAGATGTTGGCGTTGGGCACCGTGGCTGAGAAAGGACAGATAGAAAACGCTGAAGGTCAAACCTGTGAAGGTCAGATTTTTGGAGGTCAGTCCTGAGACGGAGCAGGGAGCTTAATCCAGCATAGTCCATCCTCCCTCTCCTGACGGCATCCTGCCCAAGCCCCACCCAGGAAAACGGGGCTGCAGTGGGGAGGTTTCCTTCTCTTGTCCCAATGCCCAAGTTCTGCCAGCCTGACCTCGATTCAATTTTTTAAATCCTCTTCTTTCCCCCTTTGCCCCTCCCCAGAAGCCACCAGAGGGACAGAGAAGTAAACAGGAGCAAATCAACAGGTCCCTGCAAGCACACATCACAGGGATGCACACGGATGCACAGAGAGCAGGGACATCAGACTGAGGAGCCTGAGACATTCCCAAAGCATTCCCTCCCTGGAAGCACCCACCGTGACTCAGGAGGCCTGGTCTGGTATCCACCCCCCTCCCACTCCTTCAGTGGAATATTCTCCCTTAAAATAGGCTCTACTGCCTCTGATATCGTTCTTCCTTTTGGGTTTTTTGGGGCAGATTTCCCTTTGTGAGCTCCTCTCCAGCACAAGTGCAGGGTCAAATCAAAGGATACACTCCCTAATTGATATCAAATTCCCCTGCCCAACAAAACAATCCCCGTTTCTCAGAAAAGGTGAAGGCTGAACCAAGCTGCCGGCCGTTCCTTCTTCCCTCCAGCCTCAGGACTGACAGAATTAAACAGAGTCATTAAATCCATCCAGGCAGAGCAAAAGGCAATCAAATCCTACTGTCCATGCAGATGGGAGGGGAAAAGCAGCTGGAAAACTGTTCAAAACCTTTCGGGGAGGTGCACCAGCTCTCCTGCCAGGGCTGGAGGGGCTTAGCTGGGGATGCTGCTTCCCCTCCTCCCTCCCAGCAGCCCTGTTTCCGGCACATGGCCGGCTCCGCTTCCCCGTGCCCGGCGCCCTCCTGCCTCCGGAGCGCTGCTGCGGCATCCCGGGCCTCTCCTTCCCGCCGGCCCAGCTCGGATCGGGCGGAAGGGCTCCGCTCGGGCTGGACGGCACAGCCTGCGAAGGCGGCGGAGGAGGCTGCAGGTACGTGGAGGCAGCAGGAAGCAGCGGGCAGGAAGCGGGCAGGAGGCAGCCCGTGCATTTGCAGAAACACCTTCTGTGGCTGCCTGACCTTCAGGGAGCAAAACATGGGAGCTGGACGGAAAGGGAGCCCCTCGGGGCCGGCCATCCTCACCGTGCTCCTTGTTTGGGGTCAAAAAAGCACTTTTTGCCTCTTACGGGGGAAAGCTGCAGGGTGCCGGCTCCAGAGGCAGCCGGCATGGCAGCCCCTGGCCTCCACCCAGGCGGCTGCGAGGAGGTGGACACTCACCTTGAGCAGGTAGCTCCACGTCTCCGTCTCGCTTTGTCACCCTGCGCGGGACATCCGCACGTCCCGGAGTCGGGAGCTGGGAGCCCCGGCCCCTCCGCCCCGCGCCCCCCATCCCAGCGGCATCCCTTACCTCTGTCCTCCGGCCGGACGAGTCACACCTTGGGAGCTGGCTCTTGCGCAGAGAGGAGGGAGGGAGGCAGGCAGTGGGGGAGGGGGGAGAAACTTGGGAGTTTCCCACAATGCACCTCTGCAGACTGCATGAAGATGGAGAGCGGGGGGGGGGGGGGGGAGAGGGCGCGCCAATCCAGAGGGAAGGGCTGGGATCTGGAGGGGCAGGATGCCAAGGGGGGGCCGCAGAGTGGTAAAGGCAGCCCAGCTGCATCTCCACATCCCCTGTCATTTGGGGCTGAGCTGGCTCAGCAGTTCAGGGCTGTCCCTGCGGCACTGACCCCTCTGCTGCTCCATTTGTTTCTCCTCCAAATCTTGCCTGGATTTGCAGCAATTACATGAAACACAGCAACAAAGTGAGGAGGAGACACTGGGAAAAATACCTGGGAGAGGGCCAGCCTGATAAATTGGGATGCCTGTGTGTAGACCACAGGGAAAAGGAGTATGAGACTCCCCCCACCGAGATAAGGGATTTCCTGAGATGATCCCTGGCAGTGACTTAAGGAATGGCAAACTGACTTGCTGAGGAGAAGCTCTGCACAGTGCAGGGAGGACACTGAAATGCTGCACCTTGGGGTAGTTTTGCGCCAGCTCTGCTTCCCTTCTCCCCAGACTGCTCCTTGTCCCAAGCAGGCTGGGGTTTGACACCCCTTCTCAGACCAGAGCTGGGCACGCAGCCTGGTCCCACTGCAGAATGCTGTCAGCCAGCCAGGCACTGCCAGACACAGCCACTTCATCCTCTTCCTCCTCCTCATCCTCACCAGCTAAAAGCAAAGAGCCCTCCCTGTCAGCCAGGTACAGGGCTCAAATTCCCATTCCTGAGTCACTTCCGGCTTGTGTCCCAAACCTCAGCAGGTTCTGGGATTGTCTGGAGCTCTCAGCCTTTTTTTTCAGAGCAAATCAGGCTGTATGTTACTTGTCCATCTGCCTCCATCCATTGCTTGGGACCCACCAACCACCCACCAGTGCCCAGCCAGGTGTATGTCATGCCTGAAAAATACTCAGGCTGCTTAAATCCCACTGCAAAGGAAAATCCTGCCTGTGTTTGAAGAGAGCTGCAGAATGAGGGGCTGGATGCAAGAACCCAAATCTCTCAGGACAGGCTGTGCTTCCGGGGGCTGCTTTGGGATGCAGCTACCCACACCCCCTCGGGGCAGGGATGAGCAAGGTTATTCTGCTGTAGTCGTTGGCTCCAGGAGCCAGCTCGGCTCAGACAGGCTGGCACAGACAGGATTAGCTCTGGCTGATGCTGATGTTCCCTCTGTTCCCTGTCTGGTCTCGCACCCAGCAGCACCAGCACTCCCTGCTCTTTCAGAGACTTGTGCCAGGCACAGCCAGGACCTTTCCATGGCTCCAAACAGCTGCTTCCCCTTCTAATGCCTCCCAGATCTGCTGATGTACTGACAGCAGCAGAGGGGCTGAATTCCTGCAGAGCTGGTAGAAATCCGTGGTTTAATACAGGTGACACCCTCAAACCACCACTTCCCAGGCTAGCAAAATCTCTTTGCTAGCCTTCCATATCAGTCAGGAATAGCCTCATGGCGGCAGGAGGAGGGAAGGAGCCTCCTGCAAGTGGGAATCACCAGGTCTGATCCCAGAGCCTGGATGAGCCAAGGCCAGGGGGTTTCCGGTGGCGGTTTCCTTACGTTCGCACACTCTGCCTCTGCCTGAAGAGATAAACAGCCCCACGTGATGCTCTCACATGCCTCAGACCGAAATTCACGTTATATTTAAATTCTGAATGCAAACTTTTTTTTTTTTAACGGAGGTAGGAAAAAGGGAAGCAAAGGAAAAGCTGTAAAAACAATAAACTTCCACCGTCTCCCCATGGCAGAGTCACATCCTCCCTAAAGCAGCACAGGCACAGTGAGCAGCAGCCCTGGCTGAGACACAGCAAGGTGAAAATGGCTTTTTCAAGGTCAGAGGGAGTAGGAAACCTTTAGAAACGGTGCTGCTGGATTTGCCTGCGCCCTCCCTCTCAGCTCATAGCACCTCCCAGGAAGAGTTAGCAGGGATAAGGACAGCCCTGGTTCCTGGGGAGCTCTCCCCTGCAAAACCCACAGGGGAATGTTGGTGGCAGCAGCATCCTTGGGAAGGAACACAGAATCATGGAATTGTTCGGGTTGCGAAAGCCCTCTGAGATCAAGATCAGACATTCCCCAGCACTGCCCAAGGCCATCACTATCCCGTGTCCCCAAGTGCCACATCCACACGGCTTTTAAATCCCTTCAGGGATTCCACCACTGCCCTGGGCAGCTGTGCCAGGACTGGACAACCCTTTCAGTGAAGCAGTTTTCCTCAATATTCAGTCTAAATCTCCCCTGGTACAACTTGAGACCATTTCCTTTAGAGAGAAACATTACCCCCAGAATTATTTGACATCCTGCAAGCAGGAGGGACAGAGTGATGTCTGGCTCTGAGCAGAGAAATAAGGATTCCATAAGGAGTCCTTAAACTCCCAATATGCCTTAAAACATCCTTTTCCCCTTTCCCAGTATCTCTCACAGGCAGCTTTGCTAAACACATAATCCTGAAGCTTTTTTTTTTTCCCATCTTGGAACGAAAATCATCAGTCACAGCAAATAAAATCATCAAGAGGGTTACCCCCTCCTAATCCAGACACAGGTGCTCTGTTCATAAACTGGAGCAGGCAAACCAGAGAGCAGGTCACAGCACAGGCTCACACCCATTTCATCCCTGAGCATCCAAAGCTCCTAACGGAGCCTCTGTCCTTTCCTAGTGCCCCAGTTACAACCCACCCACAGCTGAAGAGGGGGGAAAAGGCCACACAGCAGCAAAACTCTGTGGCTGTTTGGGCGGCACCAATTGTCCTTACCTCAAACTCCAGGGAAAACAGGATGAAGAACGTTTCTCACAGTGGAATGACTTGCTGCAGCAGCCAAGGTGGGTTTGCCTGGCAGCAGGAAGTCCTTGCAGTGAAAATCCAAGCCCCCTCCCCCTAGGGGGCTATTAATAGCCTGGAATGCTGAGCAGCCCCACCTGGAGCCTCCCCACCAGTTGGCATGGGCCTGGGCTCTGAGTTCAGTCCTGGACACTGCTAGTTGAAGCAGTGCTGGGGGACAGGGTCACCAGCTCTGTCCAGGCAGCTCATCCCTGCAGTGAATTACATGGGCTTGTAGTTCCTTGACAAATGCATTGTTTAAAATCATGCAGTCACAGAATGGTTTGGGTTGGAAGTGACCTTAAAGCTCACCCAGTGCTCTCTGCACTTTCCAGCAGCTAGATGGGCAGATTCTTTCCTCCTGGAATGGGGATTAAGGATATTTCCTACAGAGATCTGTGCTGTGGAGCCCATGGACAGTGCCTTTGTCCCCTGTAACATGAGTCAGAGGCTGCAGGCAGCCCCAGGCCGTTGCATTTGCTCCCAGGTAGATGAGGATGATAAAACAAGAGTTGATAGATCAGGATCAGGACCCAGAAGGAGAACACCCAACCAACCAGAGTCCCCAAATCCTCACAAATTGTGTCCTTATTGCCCCAGCCAGACTTAGG
Source organism: Callaeas wilsoni (assembly GCA_013398955.1). NCBI lineage: Eukaryota > Metazoa > Chordata > Aves > Passeriformes > Callaeidae > Callaeas > Callaeas wilsoni. The sequence continues at coordinate 3,331 of VWPU01018396.1, read as the reverse complement.
AAAGCACTGAGTATTGAAATAAGTGGCTGCTAGTGTGTTGGGAGCACAGGTGGGCTGGTGGAGAATTTGCCTGGGCTTGGGACTGACCCTGCTCCTCACCGGCACAGAGCACAGGCGGAACAGCAGAGAGCATATGGTCCGGGAGTCTCGCCAGGACGGGGAGCTGGGCGCCTGTCCCAGGGAGAGCCCATCCTTCTGCAGCCGCTTCACCGCCCTGACCATCACCAGGGAGCCTCGGAGCAAGCACAGAGCCAAGGATGGAGCAGTGGGAACTGGCCAGGGGTGTGCCAGCGCCAGCAGTGGAGCAGCCACCACCACCGTGCTGTTTGAACCCGGTGGAGACGGGCAAACCCCGCAGGTCGTGGTGCTGGTGGGGGCCCCGGGGATGGGGAAGACAACAATGGTCAGGAAGATGATGGTGGAGTGGGGAGAAGGGACACTCCACACGCAGTTTGACTTTGTCTTCTGCATTGACTGCAAAGCCATTGTCCTTCCCATGGAAGCCAGCGTGGCAGACCTGGTTTCACAGTGCTGTCCTGGCCTGCAAGTGCCAGCTGGGAAGATCCTGGATGACCAGAAGAAGATCCTGTTCATTTTTGATGGCTTCGAGGCCCTGGGGTTTTCCTTGGTTCAGCCCGAAGCTGAGCTGAGCTCTGACCCCAGGGAGGTTAAGCCTCTGGAGCTTACCCTGATGAGCTTGTTGAAGAAGACTGTGCTTCCCGAGGCCTCTTTGCTCATCACCACAAGGCCAACTGCACTTAGAAGCCTGGGGCTGTGCCTGGAGGGCGAGTCTTATGTGGAGATACTGGGATTTTCCACAGCCAGGAGGGAGGAGTATTTCCATAGGTATTTTGAGAACCCCAACAAAGCAGACGTGGCCTTCAGGTTTGCCAGAGGCAACGAGATCCTCTACAGCTTGTGTGTCATCCCTGTCATGAGCTGGACCGTCTGCACCATCCTTGAACAAGAGCTTTGTGGGAAGAAAAACCTCCTTGAGTGCTCCACAGCCACCACAGGGATGTTGATGTTCTACCTCTCCCAGTTACTGAAGCACAGGGCCAGGGACAACCCACAGGTCCTCCAGCAGTTCCTACTCCAGCTTTGCTCCTTGGCGGCCAATGGTATCTGGAAGCACAAGGTCTTCTTTGAGGAGAAGGAAATCAAGGACTGTGGCTTGAACCAGCTAGGTCTTCTCCCCTTCTTCCTCAACGAAAGGATCCCAAAGGAAGGAGAGGACCATGGGAGTGTCTATGCCTTCACCCACCTGCACCTCCAGGAGTTTTTTGCAGCAATGTTTTACGTTCTGGAGGATGACGGGGTAATGGTCAGCAGCTTGGGGAGGCTTGAGAAGGATGTAAGTAAATTATTAGAAAGCTACAGCAAGTTCAGGAAGGATTTAAATGTAACAGTGCAATTCCTCTTTGGTCTGGTCAGCCAGAAATCCATAGAGTACATGGACAAAACCATTGGGTGCAGAATTTCACCACGAGCCAGGGAACAGCTGCTGGAGTGGCTTCAGGGGAGGCACAGAGGCCTCTCCCACCCTGGCCAAGGACTAAAGGTTTCGGAGATGGACACTTTCCACTTCTTGTTCGAGATGAACGAGAAGAGCTTCGCACAAAGTGCATTGGGTCGTTTCACTGACCTGCAGTTGCAGGACACCAAGCTGACCCTGTATGACCAAATGGCTCTTTCCTTCTGCATCCAGCACTGGGCTGGGCTGGGGTGCGTCTCCCTCCAGGGATGCTCCTTCCACTGGCAGGATCCTGAGGCAGAGCTGGATGCATTGGTGCCTTGGTAAGTCCTGCCCCTCCTTGCTTTAATGACCCAAAACTGCAAAGATTTCTCCTCTGCCCCAAAGCATGATTCAGCTCCTCCCTCCCGAACACCAGCTTGGCCTTTCCCTGGGTGTTTAGTTCCTCAGCAGAGGATTAACTTATTCTTGGGTAGGATAAGGAACACGTGGGCTCCTCCATCTGCTGCCCACTGTGGGATTGGTGGTGATGGAGCTTCTCGGCTCGACCTGGCCAGGCCCACCTGTGCTCAGCTGTCACTCTGGCTTCCCCCTTCTCCCTTGCAAAGGGAGATTCCTGGTGCTGGAATGTTCAGTGCACCCTATGACTCACCTCACATGGCCCTGGGTGGCCCCAGCAGCAATGCTCAAGATCCTTCACACCTCTAAAGCCACAAAGGTCCCTCCCGAGGAGCCTTCCCGTGCACTGGAGGCTCTGCTCGGGTAGGGGGGTGTTGTGTGTCGGAGCCGGGAGCTCCCAGCACTGCTGAGGGCTGCGCGTGCCCCGCGGCTCTGTTCCCCTGCAGCTCTGGAGTCTCGGGAGCCGGAGGACATTCCGCTGCCCTCGCCGTGCGGCGGCGGGAGGAGCTGCCCTGCCCCATCCACCTCCTGTGCCGGGCGCTGCAGCATCGGGACAGTGCCCTGCAGGTGCTCCGGTGAGAGATGCGCGTGGAGCCCAAACCAGGGCTGGGATCTGGGGTGTGGGCACCCGAACCGCAGTGCAGTGGGTGAGTGGGTTGGTGCTGCCCCACTGCTCCCTGGAGACGCTGGCAAGTGGCCAGGGGGAGCCCGGGCCCTGTTTACCTGGGGGTGGGTATTGTCCCTTGGGGTTTGGTCAGCAGGTGAGCAGCCTGGACAGGTGCGCTGAGCCCCCAGTCTCTGTGCTCTCCTGCAGGCTGCAGTGGTGCCGGCTGTCCGAGAGCTGCTGCGCGGAGCTGGCAGCGCTGCTGGCAGAGCACCCTGGCCTGGCCCATCTGGAGCTGGGTGACAGCTTGCTGGATGACAGTGGCGTGCGCCTCCTCTGTGAGGGGCTGCGGACTCCGAGCTGCCGCCTGCGCGTCCTGCGGTGAGCAACCACAGCATCCCTCTAGGGTGGACCTGAGAGCTGGGAAGGTGTCCCAAAGGGTCCCTGTGGGGCGGCATCGTGCCTCCATCTCACTCTCCCAGAGCAAGGATCTCCAAGGTTATGGCACCGGGGTGGGGACCACCACCATGGTGGGATAGCACTGAGGGCAGTTGGAGAGCTCTGAGAGTTTTTCCCGGGGGTTCCCATCAGGCTGCGGTATTCCCGCATGACCAGCGCCTGCTGTGAGGACCTTGCCGCTGTGCTGGGCACCAGCACATGCCTGGAGGAGCTGGATTTGTCCTTCAACGAGGGGCTGCGCGATGCCGGCGTGGAGCTGCTTTGTGAGGGGCTCCAGCACTGTGCCTGCCCACTGCGGACACTGCGGTAAAGGGGCTGCGGGACGGGTCAGTGCTCCCTCCTTCCTATCCAGAGCTCTCTCCTTCCCACCCAGAGCAGCTCACCAAGCAGAGGGC
>VWPU01018390.1:0-25871 GCA_013398955.1 Callaeas wilsoni | reverse complement strand
GGGGCCGCCGGGGGCCTGAGTCGGGGCCGCCGGCAGGTGGCGCGCTCCCGCCGGCGGGGCGGAGGCGGCGGCCATCTTGGATTTAAAGGGGCTGCGCCGCTGAGAGGGCGGGTGGTGCCGGTCGCGGGTTTCGCCCCGCCCCCGCCGGGACCGGGACAGCGACCGGGGCCGCCATCGAGGGCTTGCGCCGAGCAGGTTGGACGGGCGGGGTTACGGGGGCTCGGTCGCTCCCCTCGGCGGCCCGGGCGGCGGGGGGACACGCGGAGCCTGGCGGCGCAGGCCGGAGCGGGGTCGGCCTTCCCGGGGCGACGCTGCCCCGCCGGCCCCGAGGGGCGGTGGGACCCCGGCGGGAGCTCGGGAGGTCCCTGTAGTGGGGCTGGGGCTGCCGTGTTTCGGGGATCGCGGCAGCGCGCCCTGGCCGCCGGGGCAGCGGAACGAGCGGGGGCGAGGGCAGCGTTCGGGCCGTGCCCGCCGTGCCCGGATTTGGTGAGCCGCCGTAACGCTGTGGGTCGGCGCTAAGGGCGCTGGCGGCTCTGCGGACTTTGGAGCCGGCGAGGCGCGCCCTGCGGGATCAGCCCCCTCCAGCACTGAGGGAGCCGCTGGCCCTGGAGCCCTGCCGGTGCCCGCTCTGCTCGGGCAGCTGCGGGTATGCAGGCTCGGTGCTCCTGGCCTCCCCGCGGGCAAGGCCGACTGCCACGCAGGGACGGCCGGCGAAGGCCGGGAGCCCCCGAGGGAGGAGCGGAGTGTGTGTATGGCAACCGTGGGTCAGCCCGAAGTCCCGGCCATGGCTGTTTCCAGGGTGCTGTGGGCACAGACTGCGGGATTCACTCTATAATTAGTCTGTGTCTTCATTGCCAGGAATGGCTTTCACTGTAACACAAATAATGTATGCTTGCACTCCTGCTGTGTAACTTATGTGACATGTAACCATGCCATAGCTGTACGTACCCCACAGCCAGCCGGGTTTGCCCTCCAGAACTAGGAAACGGAGGACAGCAAGGTGCTTTAGGAAAGAAATATGTGTTGTGAGATGAGGCAAGAGAGAACCTGCGTGTCAGCATGGCTGAGCTGTTCCTCCTGGGACACCTGAAGCCCTTCCCCTTCTGGGGGAACCTATGGGGAGCCACAGGAACACCAGTGCCGTACTGGTTCAGGCAGATGTAGGTAGCTGGGGATGTCGTAGGGAGCACCATGACAGTTGTGTGTTACTGTAGGTGGGATGCCTGTAGCAACAATCCAAGCTGGATCCTGTGTCGTTGTCTTCTCTCTGAGCAGAGCAGCTAGAGACTGAACAAGTGCTTCCCAGCAGTGCCCGGCCTAGCCCCGCACTGGGCAGTGTGGACACAACAGGGCTCCAGCCTTCCCAGACCTCCTGTATCCGGCCATTGCTGTGGGCACAGCGATAGCAACCATGCAGCTGGAGGGCTCTCTGCAGCTACACCAGCTTGGCTTTAGGGGCTGGGATGGGGTCAGCAGTGGGGACAGAGCCGAGTATGGTACCAAACAGGATGTAAAACCTTCCGCCACAGGATGGACGGTGGGATGGAATAGGGCTTTGGCTGGCTGAGCAGGAGCCCGATGGTGGCCAGTGCTCCTTGGGCAGCATTTGGCGGCACCACGGGGGCTCGGCCCTGCTCCTGGGCGCTCCCGTGGATCCCTGAGGAGGGAGCTGTGAGCTTGGCGTGCGTGGCGCTTTCTGCGCTCCCAGGAGAGCGTCCGACCGTCCTGTTCCCGGAGCCTGTCCGCATCCCTCCCCTCCCCCTGCCGCAGTGTGGTTGGCTGCCGAGCGCCGGGTGCCTGCGCCGCTGCTCGCTCCCAGGGCAGCGCGGCAGACGGAGCCGCGCAGCGCCGCGGCCGCCGCTCCTCCGGTCTTCCGCCGCCTCCGCGAGCACCGGCGCTGGACAAGCCGCTGCAAGCAGCCAGGTACCGCTCGTCTGCGGCGTGGGGCGGGGGACATTCCCATCCGGTGACTGAGACGGGCAGGGTGCCCAGCCGTCCTGGAACAAAGGACCGCTTTGATGCGCAGTTTCGGGCAGAGCTGATGAAAACTTTTTTTCCCCGTGAAGCTTTCACTTAGCCAGGTGGGCGCAGAATTTCTCTGTGGTGGTTCTGAGGGGCGAAGGGATTTCTCTGGCTTGCTCGTTTCAAGGATACGCAGCGGGCGTGCCTCCTGCTACCAGACAAAGCCGGAGAAACGATGATGGAGGCAGGTCATGCAGCAGTGGCTCTCAAAGAGCCTTGTTTCGCCCCAAACCTTCTTTCCGTTAATTAACTGCTTCCTAAGCTGTTCTGAAGTGGAGGTGCACCCTACCAAAGGTGGTGGGCTGGGGGAATCGCTGGTAAGCTTCTGTGAAGGAGAGGATGCGCCTGGGAGGAGGTGTCTGGAGAAGAGCTGGGGGATGGTGTTGCGGTAGAATGCTCTGGCCAGGCAGCCGGGAGAAATCTGCACAATGGTGGGAGGCAGCAGCACATTACCAGAAACAGCAGGCTTCCCTGCGTCTTGCGTAGCTGGCATCTGGCACTCTGCTGCAGTTCCGTGCTCGGGTCTCCTCTAGTGCCCTTGGTCTCCTCTCTGCCATGCCACCTTGGAGATAGGGAAAACACACACCCCTGCTTGTGCTTGGGGAGAAAGAGGTGTGTTCAGCACAAATCAGGTCAAAGATCTGGCCAGCTCAGACACAGGGTAAATAAACATGGCTGTGCTTTGCTGTAATTGGCAGAAGGAGCAGGAAGCATGTGTTCTCTCATCTGCTGTTTTGGAGGAATGTCCAGGTTGAAACAACAGCATTAACCCCAAACACCAAAATGGCTCTTGGGGCACAAAGGACACGTGGCGAGATTCTGACCTTGGCAGAGTTGCTGGATAAATGCTTAATTTGCTGGGAAAGAGCCACATAGCTCCTCAAAGAACTCTATCCAGACAGGAGAGTCAGAGATAAAACATATCCTTTGCATGTTATGCAGGTAGAGGTTCATCCCTGTGACTTTGCTTGCCTTGCTGTGGTTTACAAAACCTGTTTGCTTCTGGAAATAGTAGCCAGTCTTGCAGCCTGCAGTCAGCTGGTCTTTGCAGGTGCCCCAGGTACACCATGTAGGGAGTGTGGGCACACCAGAGCCCTTCAGGGCACACAGAGTGGCTCCAGAGCTCCTGCTAGTCCCATCTGCATCCTGGTTATCTGTCGTACTGCTCAGGCACATCCAGTGCATAGCCCTCACATTAGACAGATGCCTGCAAAGGCACTGGCTCCTGGGAATTACTCTGCCTGCTTTAATACTGCTTCATGCTGTCAGGGCAAGGTAATGGCTCTTGCTCTGTTTTTTATAGTACAAGACTCCCAATCAGATTCTGAAGCTGGGAAGAGATGCTTGCCCTGGCTCTGTGCCAGCTGCTTAGCTCTTGTCTCCACTAGCCTGGAAACATGTTTTAATGGTGTTTCGCTGTAGTCCCAGGCGCAGCAGATGCAGAATGGATTTGGTGAGCTGCTGCAGACATGAACAAGTTTAAAAACAAGGTCTTATCAGCTGATCTGGAGGTGCCAGCATAAGCTTGCTGGTGGGAGTGGTGGTGACTGCTGTTCTCATTCCAATGGCCTGCTGGAAGGTACAGGTTTTCCCAGCCAGCGGAGGTTGTAAACAATATGATGTACAATCAGAGCAAAATGGTTTTCTGCTAATGGCAAAAATCGCTGCTATTTGTTTTGTTTGATTGGTTTTGCTGTTGTTGGTTGTTTTGTTGTTGTTGTTGTTTTTTAACCCTTGTTGCTTCCAATATCTGTATTCTTTGGTAGTAACAAATGGAGTGAGACCTTTCTGGTCTTGAAAGGAGTGAACGATCTGATACAAAACCAACCAGACTACCTGCTCTGTCTTCCTCAGAGTGCATATCCATATTGGAATTGGATCATGCTTTGATAATACAGGAATTGCTTGCTCTGGTCAATCAGAACGAACACCGGTCCCTTTTGCCTTGTCTGTTTCCAGCTGTGGGCTGGAAGGTGGGAGAGGTATGGGAAGCTCCCATGTTCTTTTTGTAGTGGTTTGAACATGAGTCACTGTGGCCAAGTCTTTGTAAAGCCACCTTATCAGCACCTTGCCCTGGGTTTCAGGAAGGTTATGTTATGTCATTGGTTTTATTAGAGACTGTAGGTGGTGGGGAGCTGAAGCTTTTGGGAGAGAGAGGGATGTTAGGAGGCTTCCTTCATGCTCTTTCCCTTCAGCTCCAGTCTCCTTGCGGGAGAGCCCTTCCACTTGAGCTGCAAATCTAGTTCCTTAGTCCTAGTCCCCTGGGCCTCTTGCAGGCTGCTGGTTAGCACAGACATTCCCAACACAAGCCTTCCAGTACCTAGAAAAAAACCCCAGAGGTTCACAGTCAGCTAGAGCTGGCATGTGTCAGCTGCTGAAAGAAGCAATCCTGCCCTTGATCCCTGGTCAGCCCTCCCTATCCCCTGGACAGGGGTCAAGGCACATCAACAGCACAGTCAACTTGTGCTGTGTTATACATGACTCTAAGGATTGGGGAAACTGGTTGGGTGAAGTCTTTCTGGGCTTGGAGACTGGCTTCAAAGCCGTGTGAGGAGGTGCCTGGATGCCAAGGAGAGTCCTGGTTTTAGGGCATAGGAGAATGTGAGCGAGACAACTTCTTGCCCTCACTGCATACTGTGTGGCTGCAGGTGGATTGCTTTGAGGCAGAGGAGCTGTCCCTGCGGGATCCTGCTGGAAGGAAGCCGGCACTGCATTCCCTTTCTCTGGGCCTTGGGTCAGTTCCTTGTGCTGTGCTGCCTCGCTCCTTTGTCCTGAAGAGGTGTTCACTAAAGGCAAATGCATTGAGTTTATCTAAGGAATTCAGATGAAGAATTTTTTTTCTTACCTTTTTTTTTTATCCCACAAGAGGATGGTTAAGTCGTGGCACAAGGGTCTGAAGAGTTTGTGGGATCTCCGTTTTGGGAGATGGTCCTTTAGGTAGACACAGATACCTGATCACATACCTGCTTTGAGTGAGGGAATGGACCAAAGACCTCTAAGCATTCATTCCGAGTAATACTCTTCAAGTAATACTCAAGCCAGCCTCTTACTGAGGGGAAAGTTACAGCACAACAGTCCCTCTATAGTCCTTGAAGTCATCTGTGTGTTGGTTTAACTCTCTAGACTGTCTGCAGTGCAAGAAAGGTCCAGGCTGGAGGCTGGCATTGGGTAAGAACTTTGGGCAGAAGATGGGACTCCAGGTGTCCCCTTTTTTGGCAATAGGATGTAGAAACTTATGAGACAACTGGTGGCAGAGAATGTCATGGACATTAGAGTTTGAGTGACATCTTTTGAGTTTACAACTGCAGCTCAGAGATACATTTGGTATGAGCTCCTGGGATGCTGACTCCTGCCTGATGTCCTCTTTGTGTGTTCTTAGTGGCTCTAAGGGAGCATGCAGGCATTTCTGGCAATGGTAGCAAGCATCACAGAGCACCATTTCTGCTCTGTGCCTCACGTGAACCTCAGCATTTCTTCTTTTGCCTATAGTAGAGCAGCTCTGGAAATACCAACTTGAATGTGGAGCTCAGCAGCACCGGTTTGTCCCTTTTCTGTGGTTCTGCTCCAGGTGGCCTGGGGATGGTGACCCTGAGCACAGTGGCTCTTCTAGTAGTGGTGTGTCAGTGTGCAGGTGTTCCTGGCAGTGTCAGTGTATCCTGGCTGTGCAGTGAAAGCCTCAGAGGCTCTGCATAGCTGACTGTAATATCCTACAATGTTTGCTTTCTGACACTGTGGTATCAAAATAAGAAAATTTGTGCTCATGACACAACCTCTGTGTTAGCTGCGACTTTGACACTCTGTTTGCTTTTTACTGCTTTTATTCTATTTTTCAGCGTCCAAAGTATTAGGTCGAGGTTTTGTTGCAGTGTCCCTTAGGAGCGAAGACTTACAGTCTTATTTGCAGTGTCACTTCTATCTTCATTGGAGGTCAACCAGTCATACCAGAGACCCTTTGTTGCTCAACAGTAATGAGCTGGCAGAAGTCCAAAGAAAAGCAAAGAAACAAGACAAAAAACCCTCCTTACTTTTATCAAGTCGTTTTTCTTCCCAAATGTATAACCTTGCTGTTTCTCCAGGTAGCAAAAGCATGTCTCACAGGAGGAGACTGGGATAATTATGGTGAAGCAAGACAAATCCCTGTGTTTCCATTTCTAAATGCTACCATCGCTATCTGTCTCCCAAATGTGGTCACTTGTTCTTGCTGTGGGTCAGACTTACTCTTTTCCACAGGAAGCTTTTTTCCAGAACCCAGTTGTCTTTCTGCAACTACCTTATATCACTTATATCCTTAGATCACCTTCTCCTACGGAAGAATTTGCTACTGAAAATCTGTTTCACTTCTTTACAGAAAGTGCTGGCAGACCATCTGCAGTTTGAAGGATGCTGCAGTTATTGTCTTGTGCATGCAGGGAGGCAGTGAACTGGATTATTTGAGTTGTTCGTGGATCTGAAATCTCTGTCCTGTTGTAGTTGACTCTTGATTTCCCTGGTGCTTCTCCTCCTCCACTCCCATAGTCTTCTAGCATTAGGCCTCATAACCTAAGCTTTAAGATTCACTTGGACCCATTTAATCTGGCATCCTTGTAAATGTTGTGGGTTGAAGATAGAAGCAGTGAAGCTTCCAGCTCTTTCCTCTTAAAGGTCTCGCATGTGGGAGCAGTTTTGAGAGGCAGAAAAATGAGCTGCTGAAATTGCTGATGCTTAGTGATTTCGCGGTTATGCACTTGAATACAGGAGGAAGGTTTTTGCCTGGCAGGATGTACTTGGTGATGGATTCCCAGCTGGTTGCTGCAGCTGCCACAAAGCTCAGTGCACGCATGTTCCTTCCTCGTCTTCCAAACGGGAGCAGAAGAGGGGAGATGAGATGGGTGTTGTCGGAAAGCCAGGCTGTCCTAGCAGCTCACTGTAAATAGGGAAGATGTGCCAACTAGAGCGGAAACATGCAGGTGGAGACCTGGGCTGGGACACCTGCAGGTCCATGAGGACTGCAGCAGAATGAGCTGGGAACAGGGCTCTCCATCTCTCAAGGAGCTTGGTGGAAAAGCATTCTTTCTTCCTATTCCTGTCTGAGCCCCACCCTGCAAAAGACAAACCATGCTGTGTCCCCTCCTCTCTGCAGAAAACCTCCAAGTGATTTCTGCCTGGATAAAGGACACTCAGTGCCCCTTGCTGAACGTAAAGGAGTAGGAAGAGTGCATATACAGCAGCCTCAGCCTGCCTGACCTTGGCGTTGGCTGCCATAGCAAGCATTTCCTCTTTGGAGGGCTGAGCACGGAGTGTAGACCTGGCAGCACTAGGGAGAAATAAGGCTCTTTGGGGGAAAATTCCTGCTTTGGAAGGTTAAGTAAGCGCCTACTGGTGTTTGTTGCTTTTCTTTGCTGTACAAGAGGTAGCAGCATTCAATTGACTTCTCTGCAGTCTCCTGTGTGTTTTCTTGTTGAGCAGCTGTGTGTTGTTCTCAGGTTTTGTACCCTCTGTCCAGCCTGGACAATCTGTCTACTGTTGAACATGGAAACATGTTGGTACCTAGCAGAGCTATGCTTCCAGGATGTCACTCTAGAGGAGAAAGGCCAAGGTTGTTACAGATGTTTGCACAGCCAGCGAGAGAAGAAAGGCCTCTATTGGGATGCCTTGAAGGATCTGAGGATGTAGTTGCAGGGTAGGATGAGTCTTATATGCTGCAGATCAGGATGTTTTGATTTATTTTTCCTTCTCAGTCTGAAATCTTTGCAGTTTCAAAAAACAAGTTGATTGTGAGGACTGTGAAATGCATGAACGTTTTCTGCTGGAAGGGCTGAAGAAAGAGTGTTGCTGTAGTAGAGGCACTGATGGTTTAACACATAGCGGTTTCACAGTTGAGGAGTAGTTCTGTGTGCAGTGGAATTAATGAGGCTGATTTTCTATGGATCTGGGTCTCGTCTGTCTGACTCTGTTACCTAGCAAGGTGTGAGCTCTGGTGGCTTTTTATCCTGTAACATGTTCTTCTTCCCAATGTGTCTGTGTTGCACTTTATAAAGATGGCAGCAAGGTCTCTGTAAATGCCAGCATGATCTCTGTGTGGACATAAGTGATGCTGCCATGAAAACTGTCAGCATTTCACAGCTGGCCCGGTACCCACAGGGACTTGTACTGCTCAGCTGTGTGAGTTTTAGGACAGAGTTCTGGTTTTTTGTATGTTGGGTATGAGGCCGTTCCTGGGTATGTTCTTGTGTCCCAAGCATTGCCTGTGGTCCAGAGAACACCCACTTGCCTGTTTCCCTGTTTGCAAGTGAGTCACGATGCGGTTCCATAAAAGTTGAAGCCAGTGATGGGGCCATTTAACCCTTTAGCAGTTATTGCCTTGGGTTCTGTGGAAGAGGTAAATGTCTGCTGAGCCTTCCTGGGAAGCTGGACTTAATTCAGAGCACGAGAGTGCTTGGCCAGATGAGGCAACACTAACACCCTTTGTGCTGCCAACCTCTTTTCTCTATGGCTGGGAGTTGTTGCACATTCCTTTCTGAGTTGTGCTCACCTGCAGAAGTCTGCCTTAGGCAAGGCTTCCCTTGTTGCTTTAGCACTTGATCACACTCCAGATGTGTTAGAAAGGTGGGAAAAAGAATAACCAGGGGAACTGCTGACCATAAAGCTTAGCTGCCAGTTTCTGGAGAATGAGTTTGGAAGATAGGAGATGAGTGGCAACCAACTCCCAGACCTACTTCACCTTTTGAAATAGTAGTATATGTCCTCTATCTTGACCTTAATGAGGTTTTTCATGCTATTCTTACCATATAGTCTTCTCCGAAGCAAACTGGCATAAGTCATGGTCGAGATGAGACTGTTTTTGGCATAAAATGCCCAACGTGCAGGGTTAACTGCATGTGGAACATGACAGATACCCAAAAGTGAAAGATACAGTGAAATATGACTCAGAATTGGTGCTGATGCTAGATCATGAAGTGAATGTGAAGTCAGCATTGTGACTTTGGGGGAGGATGACTCAGTTCTTGTTCAGAGGTGTGAACAGAAGCCCAGTCTTCAAGAGACATGAGATGTTTCTGCCCTGCTCAGGGTTCAGTAAGGTCTCCACTGTGTGTCAGGGGTTTGCTCCCTTTCCTGAGGGATGGATGTACATCATTGACACAGAAACCAAAGAAGAATTGAGAGGAGAGTTCAGGCCTATGAAACAACTGGAGGAAGAGTTAGGCTAAAGAGGAGGAGATGAGTGGGCTTAATAATGAGATGTGTGTACTTAAAACAACTGTCCCAGTGCAATTTGTCATCTTCACTTTAAGTGCTGCAGTGAGGAGGAAGCTGGACCTCTCTATTGCTCAGTAGCTCCCTGGCAGCTGGACTGCGGGATCGCCCTGGGCAGGGTGCACAGGTGAGGAGAAGAGGAGCCCTGCCAGAAAGGGGAGCTCTGCTTGCTCTGTTCCTGTAGCTGGGGCAGGATTTCTGTTCTGTCAGTAAAATAGGCACAAGACAGCTGCTGAACAAAGAGCTCAAACCATGCAGAGGTGGGTCCTGGAGGAGGTCAAAGGCCGATCTGCTGGCAGCAATTCCCTCACCTCCTCCTGTGTAGCTTCTGGGCAGTTTGCCAGCTTCCTGGCAGGAGGGCCCTGGGCACTCAGGTTGCAGAGGCCTCTGCCAGGAGGTAGCAAGGAGGTGCTGCTGGGCAGCTGCTGCGTGCACAGGGCATTGCAGGAGGCTGGTTTTGGAGTGACCTGATAGCAAGGTGGGAAGTGGCTTTACTGTTGAGTAATGTGAGGAGGCTGCTGGGGTGGCCCAGCTGGCGGGAGAGGCTGGGTCTGTGCTAGATGAATGAGTCATGAAGCAGTCAGGGTCTTGCTATAAGGGTTCTTGCCTTCCTCTTGTGTCTCTCAGCCTCTGGCCTGTTGTGTTTCCCTGGCTGCTGGACTGTATATGCAGGGATCTTGCAGCCACGCTACCATTGTGGGTTGTAGCGCTTGGTGTTCCTGTGAAAAGGCAGTGGCTGGGTACTTTCCCATTGTATATCCAGAGGGAATGGGACAGGGAGGGAGTACGGAGCCCTTAGGACTCCAAGGAGTCCTTCAGCTGGCAGCAGGGTGAATGAAGATGGAAAAGCTGTTGGTGTTTCAAGTCAACACCTGCACAAGGATTATGTTAGTGTGACTGTAGCTGTTGGTGTATGTGAGCTTCCCCAGTCAGGCAGTGGTGTGGTGTGTCCTGCTGGTGGCATGTCCCTTAGTGCCACAATGGCAGTTCTGTGCTGAGGCTGCAATCCTCAGGATGTACTCTTCTGGTCAGGCAGTATTTTGGCACAGTAATACCACTGATGCCTCCCTGTCTGAGACACTCTTCTAGGAGATTTTCCTTTGGGGAAGCAGAAAGCTTTGAGCTGACATCCCTCCACTTTGTGTTGCCTTTCTTCTGCAGTCAGAAGAGGTGTTGAGCTCTGACAGCCTCTCTGCATCAGTGGTCTGTGGGCAGAAGGTGTATAGATTGCAACCCCAGCTGCCAACCACAAATCTCTGCTCTTAAATGGAAGCTAAATTAGTCTTCCCCCTGCTGGGAGTGTGGGAGTGTTGGAGGTCAGCACTGGTTGTAGCCTTTTTGTCTCCTGTCCGCGTGGGCCACCTGCGCTGGTTGCCAGCACTCCCGGCCACAAAAGCAGAGGCGCGTGCCCTGACAGCTGCCTGCTGCCAAAGGGAGAGGGGAAGATGAAGGAGAAGGGCTTAGAGTAGGCAATCAGTTAAATGCTGTCTCTGGCTGCTTGAAGGAGGTTGTGATAGTTGTGGCTCTTTGAAACAGCCCCAGGGCACTCAGGTTTTGTCTTGGTCTCTGTGCAGGGCTGCAGGAGCAAGACTATGTCCACCATGGTGTACCCAAGGGAGGAGAAACTGGACAAGCTGAGCCAAGAGGAGATAATTTCCAACACCAAACTGGTAATGCAAGGGCTGGAAGCACTCAAGAATGAACACAACTCCATCCTGCACAGCTTGCTGGAGACCATCAAGTGCCTGAAGAAGGATGAAGAAGCCAATCTTGTGCATGAGAAATCCAACCTGCTCCGCAAGTCAGTGGAGATGATAGAACTGGGGCTTGGAGAAGCTCAGGTGAGAGTGGTGGGTGATCCCCTAGGTGTTACCTGGGATTGACAGTGGAAGGGTAGGCATGTGGCCATTTCTCATAAGCTGCAGGGATAGGAAGGGGCTAAGTGTAGAAGGCTAGCATGGGTGGACCCTAAGCATGCATGTGAGGGAGAGATAAGATTGTGATTGTTACTGACCGAGACTCTTAACAAGGTGATGATGGCATTGTCCAACCATCTGAACGCCGTGGAGTCAGAGAAGCAGAAGCTGCGTGCTCAGGTGCGGAGACTGTGCCAGGAGAACCAGTGGCTGCGTGATGAGCTTGCCAACACCCAGCAGAAACTGCAGCGTAGTGAACAGACTGTGGCTCAGCTGGAGGAGGAGAAGAAACACCTTGAGTTCATGAACCAGCTGAAGAAGTATGATGAGGACGTCTCGCCTTCGGTATGCCCCAGTCCTTTTGAGCAGCTGCTTTTGTGGGTCCAGGAGGTTGGACCAGGAGAACTGCCTAGGTGTGATAAGGTTACCCTGGATTTTGCCCCTTCCCAGCTACCATGTGCAGCAATGCTTGTAGCTAAAGGGGGCCTGCATGGGGCAGAGTCTCTCTGGATTTTATTTTGTGGGGGGATTTGGTGGCAGATACAGCAGGAGAAACTGAGTGTGTTAGTGGGCTGCAGAAGGGCCGAGAGTTTGGCAGCTGACTCAGCACAGGCTGCTGCTGTCTCTGCTGAGAACCAGCAGTATTTGTGATTCTCATCCTCTCAGGAGGAAAAGGAGGGTGACTCCACCAAGGACTCTCTGGATGACCTATTCCCAAATGAGGAGGAGGAGCATGGTCCTGGATGTAAGTGTTTGCTCATACATGGGTGCTGCCTGTCTCTGTTCAACCCTGCTGGGTCAACTGTGCTGTGTTTATTTCTGTGCCCACAGTGCCCCACCAGCACAGCAGTGCCGTGGCAGCTGCCCAGCAGGGCGGTTATGAGATTCCTGCACGCTTGCGCACCCTCCACAACCTTGTCATCCAGTACGCCTCCCAGGGACGCTATGAGGTGGCTGTGCCACTCTGCAAGCAGGCACTGGAGGACCTGGAGAAGACATCAGGCCACGATCACCCTGATGTGGCTACCATGCTCAACATTCTAGCACTAGTGTACAGGTGAACATGGTGGGAAGGGCAGGACAGCTTTCTGCATCTCCTGTTCCCCTTTATAGCAGATCCTGGGGCTCCCCCAGCTTCCAGTGGTTTGCCTTTCAGGAAGGCTCTGGCCTAGATGGGGTATTTGGTTTGCCAAACTCCCAGATATAACTAGGGATGGACTAAAGCAGGGAGGAATGAAGAAATGGAAGGACTGTGAGGGCTAGGTCTGTGTGGAAGGAGGACTGTTCATAGTTCTGCCTGCTATGGGCTGTAGTGTCCAAATCCCAAATAACTGGTTGACTTTGCACTGCAGGGATCAGAATAAATACAAAGAAGCAGCACACCTCTTGAATGATGCTCTTTCCATCCGTGAGAAGACTCTAGGCAAAGACCACCCAGCGGTGAGTGTCTCCCTCCTCTTTCAGTCACTTTTTCACCTTTGGGTGTTGCTGGGGCACTGTTCCAGCAGTTTTGCTGCTTCAGTATTTCCTGCTGGCTGGTTCAGTATGGCCTGTAAGGAGTTGGCTGCCCTTGGATCCTGAAATATAGGCAGGGCAGCGTTCTGTCTCTGGACCTCCTTCTCTTGAGAAGCAGCAGTACTGCATGCATGGAGGAAATGGGGCAGTCACTGTTACTGTTGCTTGTGCCCCTTGTTCGGTCCTGCTGGAATTTGCTTTGTTTCATGGAGAAGCTTCTGTCTCTGTAGGTGGCAGCGACTTTGAACAATTTGGCTGTTCTCTATGGCAAGAGAGGGAAGTACAAAGAAGCAGAGCCACTGTGTAAGCGAGCCCTGGAGATCCGTGAGAAGGTACGAGTCACCCATGCTCTTTCTCCTTTCAGCTCTCCCTATGGGCTTTCTCCCATTACCTCAATGCACATGGGAGATCCAGGGCCCATCTAGTCATTCAGCCCATTCAGCTGCTGATTCTGCCACCACCTTTCCTGTCTCTCCAATGTTTGCAGCCCTAGAGAGGCTTGCCAGGAGGTGGAAGCTGGAATTTCTCCTCTTTGCCTCTCCAGTCCTTGGCTTTGTCTGACATAGGCATGTGCTGGGGGGACTACAGGGTCTACTAACTCCAGGAGTCCGCTGCAGTCTTTGTGGCTTCTCTTCTTTTGTTCACCCAGGTTCTAGGCAAAGACCATCCCGATGTGGCCAAGCAGCTGAACAACCTAGCCCTGTTGTGCCAGAACCAGGGCAAGTATGATGAGGTGGAGTACTATTACTGCCGGGCCCTGGAGATCTATGAGAGCTGCCTGGGTCCTGATGACCCCAATGTGGCCAAGACCAAGAACAACCTGGTGAGGCCCTGGGGAGAGGCCATGTGGTGTTGGGGAGGGGTGCTGTGGGAGAGGTGAGCATTGTCTGGTGCTTAGACATGGAACAATAGCTGCAAGAGGTCGGCAGGGTTAATCTGTTTCCCAGTGGGGCTGGAGCTGTTTTGTTTTGGTTGCAGGCTTCCTGTTACCTGAAGCAAGGCAAATACAAAGATGCAGAGGTGCTGTATAAGGAGATCCTTACCCGTGCTCACGTGAAGGAGTTTGGCTCTGTGGATGGTTTGTACAGCAGAAGCCCTTGGGGCTGGGGAGGGGTTTCCTGGCTCTCACCCTAGATTTGTCTGGTTCTGGGGTTGCCCAGACCAAGGGATGGGATGCCTTGTAGGGCTCCTGCTTTGGGCAGCCCTTGAGATGCTGCCATTCTAGTGTGTTATGCTCTTCCTCCTCTCAGAAGTCTCAACCCAGTCTTCACAGGTTTGGGAACAGCAAATGGCACAATCGTTCTCAGACATAGGCTGAAGTTTCTCCTGTGCACCTGGCACATGTACTTCTGCTGGGAGGACTTGTTCTTTCCTTCCCCTGTCCTGCCCTTGCAGTGTTGGTTGCCTTTCTTAAGACTCTGGTCCAGAGACTGGGGGGAGGATCTGGAGTGTTGTCACTTCCATCTGATGAGGTGCAAGCTCAGGAGGCAGAGTGCTTGGCTGTACAGGAGACAAACAACAACGTGGGGTGGTAAGTGGATCTGTTTTGCATTCGTCCCCACAGATGAGCACAAGCCAATCTGGATGCATGCGGAGGAGAGAGAGGAGATGAGCAAGGTGAGTCTGGTCTCAGGGGGTTTGATCTTCTCTTATCACAACCTGTCTCTTATCTCCTCCTTCCTGGAGAAGCTACAATCTGAAGAGATGCCAAGACCAAGAGGTGTCTGGAGAGGGGGGGTACAGCAGTGCTGTACCCCATCAGAAAGCCCATCAGAGAACAGGATGCTTTTCCTTGGGCAGGGCTGTTCAGCCACTCAGCCATGGCTGCGTGCTATCTCTGCGTTAGTGATTGATCCCTCTTGGGCATGCAGATGATGGAAGATGGCAGATGGCAGAGGGTTGTGCTGCAAGGTCTTGGCACTGTGTTCCAAAGAGCTGCCAGTACCCAGAGCATAACTGCTTCTGAAGCAGCTCTAAGGCGGTCTAGGGAAAAATGGAGGTCAAGAAGAAACTGCTGCTGTCACCTTACTTAGGAAACGGAGCCATATCTGAAAAAGATCTCTTCGCTGCGTGGGCCCTTGCTGGCCTCTGAAAGAGGATAGAAATGGACTGTGCTTGCCTTGGACTAGGCTGAAAGGCAAAGCTACTGTTGCTCCTGTAGCCCAGGCCCTGCTCTGTGGTCAGTCAAATGCAGCAGAGTTGTGTCTTTGCTTTTGCCAAGTGTAAGGCCCCATCTGTTTTTTGGCAGGTGGGTGAAGCAGCAGAATGAAGGGTTCTGATCTAGTCCTCTACCTGCAGTGTGACTCTTTTTTCCTTTGTCCTCAGAGCAGGCCCCAACCCTACAAGGTTCAGGCAGCAGTCTGGCAGGCTTGACTTAGTGACTGAGGAGTCCCATCCTGTCAGCCCTGAAAGCAGGGCACTGGGAGGTGCTTCCCACCAGCATCCTGTGCCTTCCCATTGAACCGCTCTGCGTGGCTCCCAGTGCAGGGCACTGCTCAGCTTTACACTGTTCTGGTTGCTGTACTGTGAAGGCTCTGCTGCAAAGAATCTGCACTTACTGCAGCACCATCCTGGAGAAATCCAAGTTGGAGTAGAGACCAGGCTCCCCTTGCCGCCTCTGGGACTGAGACTTTTCTGATGGCATCTTTGGAGAATTTAAGGGTCTAGTGTAGATAGCTGTAGTATGGAGCTAATCTCCAGATAATGCAAGCTGTGCCATGGGGCAAGAGAGCAGGCTCAGAGACTCACAGTTGGAGGAAGAGATTCATTTTACGTGTGAGTCTTAGGCAAGGGCTAAGCCTCTTTCCCTGACTCTGGGGCTCCTGTCCCCAAGGCAGCTGTGCCTGTGCCCCATGGGAAAGCAGGTTGGACATTCCTGTCCAGGCAGCAGCAGTAGTCACAGACCTGCTTGTAGACCCCCTCCTCCTGGCCCAGGAGCTGGGGCTGATGTGCTTTGCCTTGTGCTGTTTCCATATCTTCTGTTAAAATGTATGAAATTCCTCTGACAGAGCTTGACTACTTTTGTCCCTTGCCCCTCTTTCCTGGCAGCAGAGGGAGGCCAGCAGCAGAGCCTTGGGCACAGCTGGCAGCCCTGGCCTTCAAGGCTTTATCTGCCCCAGAGGATTTGACACCTTTCCTATCAGGTTCAGACACCCTTTAGGGCTGCCTCTAGAGAAGCTTCAGAGGTGTATTGAGTCCTGAACTTCCCTGTCCATGCCCAGGCTGTGTAGGCTCTGGTGTGAAGAAAGGCACATATGCCTATGGCACAGGGAGACTCTGGCATGTGGGACAAAGACCTGAGAAGTGCTGTGGGACTGAGTAAGAGAAATGGTCCCCATGGAGACAGTTTCTTCTGGGCTAGAGGGTAACTCATGCTGTGGAGCAATGGCCCCTTGAACCTGCTTGGTGGCACGGTCCTACGGACCCAGGGCTAGCAGCTACTGCCCTGCAGTGTGGGTTGTCCAGATCTTCCTCCTTGAGCATCAAGCTCAAGGCCACCAGCCCGTTTGCAGCTGGCTGGGACAGGGCCAGCCAGCCAGCTTTGGAGTGCAAAGGCTGGGCATGGAGAGGGGGCAGCTAAGTGGGCTGAGCTGCTGTGGGGCAAGCCTGACCTTGTAGGCCAAAGGCTGGAATGCGGCTGGCTGATTCCTTCGCTCATCCTGGCTGAGTGATCTAGTGCTCATGGTGACTGGCATGCCTGTGGAGTTTTGTCTCCCTTTTGCATGTTGGTTGGGGTGTCATGCCCTCCATTATGGCACAAAAATGGGGTGTGTTGTCCCTGCTGTCTTTGGTACCATGGAAGGGGGGTAAGGAGGTGAGATTATGCTCCTTCCCGGAACGAGGATATCACTTTTGCTTGTGGCCCAAATCTGTTGCAGCAAACATGCTTTCAACTTTCCTACCAGGAAACTGCTGGGCTTCATCACTGTATTTGCGTATTATGTTTCCAAGGGTTGGGCTGGTGCAGGGGTGCAGCCTAGGGTCTGACCCTGGCATCCAGTGGGAGAGCACAGACCTGAGAAGGGCAGTAGATATGGAACTAACAGCTGTCGTCTCTCCTCACCCTGTAGAGCAAGCACAGAGACAGTGCTCCCTATGCTGAGTATGGTGGCTGGTACAAGGCCTGTAAGGTTAGCAGGTAAGAGCTGGTCTGTGGGCAGCTGTGGACTCCGGAGGGGTGACCCCAGGGCTCCCGCTCACCTTCCCTCTGTTATCGTAGCCCAACTGTGAACACCACTCTGAGGAACCTGGGTGCGCTGTACCGGCGCCAGGGCAAGCTGGAGGCAGCCGAGACCTTGGAGGAGTGCGCGGTTCGGTCCCGGCGACAGGTAACCCCAGAGGGACCTTCCCTGGTGTGGGGGACATTGCAGGGCTTGGGGTGGCAGGTTATGGCACTGCCTTTGGTTGGGCTGTGCTGAGGGACTCTCCTGGGCCTTTCTGATGTTCTTGGTTTACATTCCTATGACACCAGAGGACCTTGGTGGTTCGGGTTGCATTTGTGCAGAGGTACACACGTGTGTAGGTGTGTGGGGTGGTGGATGTGTGCATGGATGGAGCAGATGTCCGTGTGTGGATGTGTGGGGAAGGCATGGCTCACTGACTGCAGAAGTACTGCAGCTGGGTTAAGGCAGGTTACTGCGCTTTGTCAGCTACTGGGGAGAGCTACACTTACTGGGATGTTTTCTTCACACTAATTTTTTTGTCCAAAGGCAAAAAATACCTAGAATTTCTTAGAGTACCTCTTGCCTTAAACTCCTCTCAGTCCTCAAATAATAAAGCAGGAACTGTAAGCACCTAGCACAAAAGACTGAAGGACAACTGAATCCTTGACACTTGAAAATGTGAAGGAAAAAAGCTGTCAGCTTTGGGGTAGCAAGCCCTTGTTCCACAGGGTTGATTATGGCCTTCTGGGGGCTCATTGACCTGGGATTTCAAACAGATACTCCTAAGTGCAGGATGGCATTTGGCTCCATCCTGGTTGTGGTGGGCAGTTTTAGCTGTGATGGGGCAGTGGCCAAGAGAGGGAACAGGAACCAAGTGCAGTGATGGCGCAGTGGGTCTCTGGAGGGAAGGAACACAGAAAGACAAAACATGGTTCTTCCTTATCCTTTCCTACTTGCAGGGCATTGACCCAATCAACCAGACGAAGGTGGTGGAGATCCTGAAGGAGGGGGATGGCACAGAGAGACGTAGGAGCCTGGGAGGCAGCGTCAAGTACGAGAATGCCACAGACGGTAGCGAGGAAGTGAGTATGGGCGTGGAATGGAGTGGGGTAAGTACAAGACACCATCAAGAATGGCCTCAGCCGGCTGCCAGAGGGAAGGGACAGCCTGGCTGAGGGCTGTCCCCGCGTGGCCTGTTGTGGCATCCTTGTCTGCCTCCATTCATTCCCTGCACATTTCCTCTCCCTTTCTTGGCATGAGCCAGCCAGCCCGCAAAGGTGCGTGTCTGGGTCTGGCTTCTGGTGTACAGAACAGATACTCCCAGCTGAGGGCTCCTGCTTCCAGGGAGCTGCCAGGCCCTGGCAGTGCACAGCATGAACTGGTCCTGGTCTGCCCTTAATCTTAGGCTTGTAACCTTATTAACATCTCTCCCTGCTGCTCCCCTCTGGAGGCCCTGGCTGAGAGCATCAGCCCCATCTCAGGCTCACCTAGCCTGTGAGAGCCATTTGGCTGGCTGTCCTGCACTGTGCCACTGACGATGCTGAGCCTGGGCAGGTTTGTGTGTGTGTGATATGCCTGGTGTGTCTGTGACTGACTGACTGCAGGGCACAGGAATAGTCTGTAGCCAGCATCTTTGCTGTCCCCCTCTCCTGATCTCATGCCCTCGGCAGGCTCTGGCCAAGCAGAGGCGATAAAAGGCAGGTCTTTGCAGGATGGCAAGCTGGGCTGACCAGTAGAGGCAAGAGACTGGTGTTATGTGAGACACGGACAGGCAACCTGAATCTATCTGGGCTTGCTCTGAGGCTGAGGGTGACTTTGGTCACTAGCACTGAGTTTGGAGAAAGGTAGTGATACAGGTCTAGAACAGGTGCCTTTTGTCTCCTGCAAGCAGGAGGATGGAGAAGAGGCAACAAGTGAGCATGGTGCTGGTGGGTGCTTGGCTCAAGGGCTGCTGGAGCTGTTAATGCTTACATTCCTTCTGCAAACTCTGACTGAGAGCATAGAGGAGCTGGGGTTGTTGCAGCCTAGCAGAAGGAAGACACTGAGCACACAGAGTCCTTCGCTGCCCCCTCACATCTGCTGTCACTAACCCTTCCCCACCTGGCTCTGCTCTACCCCCACCTGCATGAGCTCCTTCCCTTCCTCTTTTTTCTTCCCTGTTGCCATGACAGCCCTTCAACACCCAAAGCCTGAAGCCTGCTGGCTCTCTTGATTGTGGATTGTACGCAGAAGGTGGCTGAAGGGGATCTGGAAAACAGATCTTCAAGTGGACCCAGCAGCTTTACCAGATGCAAGGCCGTCCTTTGCCCCAGGTCTTGGCATCAGGACCAAAGAGGGTCTTAGCTCTGGCAAGGCACCAACTCTAAGCCCCTGCACTCACCCTTAGTAAGGGGGCTAGACAAGCACAGAGGGAGGGCTGCAGGTTTGGATTAGAATCACCTGGTCCCTGTGCTGGCTGGTGTCTCTCTGCAGCTCCTCCTGACTGCGCTTGGTGTTGGGTGATCTCTTTGCACTGGTGATGGTCTGGGAGACCTTCCTGACAGTCTCTGAGCTGATCATCCTAAGGCAAGTAGGCAGTGCCACCCTTTCCCGCAGCCAGTCCAGACAAGGGGAATAGTCCCTGCTCATATGACTCTTCCCCAGGGGTCTTAGCAGAGCTTCCCTGACCCAGACAGCTGTAAATAGAGGATTTGAAGGCTCGCCCAGCACCCTGTGAGACACAGCTGCTGCCACATGATTCCTTTTCCAGCCTGCCGCACACGTAGCCAGTCTTCTCTTCTGAGCCAGCAGCCCTGCACTGCACTGAAGCTCCCTGCAAAAGAAGGCTGAGGCAGCTCCCGCTGCTCCTGTCTGTCACAGCCTGTTGTTTTCTGTGTTGGTCCAGAGACATCATATGTGCTGCCTTAAAGCAGCTTCTGCTGCCCCCCCTTAGCTGTCCTCTGCTGCAGGCAGGGCTGTGGGAGTCCCCAGAGTGACCTGTGCCCATAGGCAGCTCTGGAAGCACCCCAGGGCCTGGACCAGCTGCTTGCTGCCCAGGTAATTGGGATGTGAGAACAGGGGGATGGCACCAGCTCCATAGTGCAGAGGCCTTGGCAGGTACCCAAGGCCCAGGAGCGGGGAGCCCTCGGAGCAGGAGACCCAGGCTGTTCCTCCCTGAGCCAAGCTGTTCCTGCCAGCCCGCTAAACCCACTAGCAAATAAGTGAGGCCGCAGTTTCAGCCTCACAAGATTCTCTCCCTTCCCAGATGTGGCCTGTGGTCTCTGCATGCAGCCTGGGCCTTGTCCCACCTGCTCCCTAGGTGACCTACAACCTCACAGCCTTGTAAATTGTGTCTTTCTCCTCTCTGTGCACTAGGCTTAAATGCCTCCCGAGACTCCCTCTTTCCCCTCCACCGCAGTCACCTGGATGTTTGTGTTGTATCTTCCGACTTTTCCTCCACACCATCCCTCCTTCCTCGGCGAGAACTCCACGCCAGTCCCCCAACCCTCCTGGCGCGCGAGGACACCGCGACGCCTGCAGAGGAGTGCCTGGCCACATGGCCCAGCTCCAGTCCCGTGGCCAGCAAGAGCAGGAAGAATCTGCGAGGAGCTGCCAGCTCCCCCAGGCCAGGGTGACGGGCCACGGTCCCCTTGCGTGCCCCCACCCCTGGCCTGCCCTTGCACATCCCTGGGGCCCAGGCCTGCGGGGGATTGTCTTCACTCCAGGCTTGCTGGCTCCATTGTCACTAGACATCCTCAGTCCTCCTAGCTTGTTCCCTCCATCTCTACAGAGGCACAAAGGTGGAGGGCTGTTATGGGACAGTGAGGCCTGGCCTAGGCAGGGCTGTCATGTGCCCGGTTGCTTTCTTCCCTGTAGGCTTAGCTGTTATTAGTGCCTTGTAGCAAACCTGTGCTGGTTCCCGGTGAGATGGGCTCTCCCTGCAGCACAGGGCAGTCCCCATCTTGCCACCCTCCTCCCCGCTGAGCTCTGTAACACGGGAGCAATGTGTGGGTCTCTGTGCAGGGACTCAGGAGTGTAGAGCAGCCCAGAGTTACTGTGCATCCAAGAGGAGGTGAGGGGGCAACAGCCAAGGACTGTGTACAGGAACGGCAACTGGCCAGCACAAGCATGTTTGGCTGCAACCTCCTGACTGGATGCTATAGCCAGGTTCCTCGTCTGGAATTAAGGGGTGAATCAGCCCACCATTGCTCCAGGATTCTTAGGTGGCTGGTGGGAGAAGTGGGGGTGAAGTTGTTTGCTGTTCCTTGAAAGCAGAGGAGGGGTAGGAGGAAAGGAGAATTTTTTTGCAAGGGCCAGACCCCAGACCATTAGAAGTGGTTGAGATGGGGAATGGCCTGGATTGGAGCAGAGTGGTTGGGAGAAAAAGAAGGTGGAAGGATGGATGTGAGGAAGCAAAGAGCTAGGGCTGGAGGTGCTCTGAGCATGTGGGAGCAGATGGGATGGCTGGAGGGAGGTTGCCACAGGGGAAGGGGCTGGATTGCTCGCAGGTCTCTGGCGCTGACTGCAGGCTGGCTGTCCCTAGCCAAGTGGGTGGGAAATCTGTAACCCTGTTACTGAAAGGGTCACAGTGCTGACCCTGAGGGGGTGTGGGGGTGGCTCAGTGCCTCTGATGGCTTCAGGCCTTCACAAGGTCTGGTGCTGTTAGTCATTACTGGGATATGGAATGTGTCCCAGGGCCAGACCTCCACTGTCTTGGGTCTCACACCCTTGGGTGTACACCCTTATCCCACCTCCTATAGGAAGTGAGCCTCCCTGGCCCTCCTATCTGGGAAGAAAGCTGGGCAGGCTACAGGCAGCAGGATAGAGCCCAGGGGCCAGCACAGGACTCCTCCTTATTTATTTAGCTAGATGCTTTCCTTCATGCTAGTCGTCTGGCAGGTTGTGATACTAAATGTGCTTGTGTCTGTCTGGGCCTGGCTTTCCTGTGGTGGTGCAGAGGCCTTGGGGTACGTGCATGCTGCTCCCCTGGGAGCTTGTGCTTACTGAAAGGAAGCTTGTCCTCAGGACCATGGGGTGTGGAGCCCAGGGCTGAGTGCTGCAGGGCTGTACCTTCCCTGCCTCTCTGTCCCAGTGCTGCTCCATGCGTCTGGAGAGTGGTGAGTTCCCAGTGCAGGGTGTTTGGACCTCAGGGCCACCTGTCCCTGTGCTTTGCCATGTCCCGGACCTGGTGCTGTAACAACCATACCTCTAATTAAAGGTAGACTGACCCAAATCGCTGCCCTGTGCTTCTTTCCATGCTCTGTAGGCCAGCGTCGGTCAGCCCTGGCGTGGTGGGTGCAAATGCTGCTGGAGCAGGTGTGGGGGTGCTTGGTGTCTGTCTGTGTGTGTAGGGGGGCATGTGCTGCCCCCAGGGCACCCCTCCCAGGCTGAGCGTTGGAGATGAAGGACCCAACTCCACTGTGCTTTTTCCCTGCCCTCCAAATTGGAGTTGCTGCTAACCTAAGCTCTGTAACCATGTGTGGCAGGGCTGCCCTGGGGCATCTGAGCTTGGACCTTCCCCAACAGGCATTTCTTTTTAGCCAAAGAAATACCCCTTTGTGTCCCTCAGTGCTGAGCTCCACATGCTGCCAAATCCTGCCCAAGTCCTCTGCCTCCATGCATTAGGCAGGGTGGGAGCATGAAGTGGAGAGGAGCTCAGTGGTGGAGCTGCTTATTTTTTTTTGAATGCTCTCATCCTGGTGGGTGCAATGGGGTGGGGGCTCTGCGGCAAACCAAACCCATAAATGTTCTGGGTTAAAAATAACCCGTCAGAAAAGGGAGTGGGGGGAGAAGAGAGGCTATTTTTAACCCAGCGTGCAGCAGCATTTGGTTCTGGTGTTGGTCTGCAGTCAGTCTGCATCACTGCAGCTGGGAAAATGTGGCTCCATCCTCCAGCCCTGATACAAGAACATACTTCCTGGCCTGATCCTTCTGCCCTTGTACCACGGTCCTGCTCCCCTGTCCCAGCTGTGTTCACTTTTCCACCCCTGGCTTGTGTGCCCTGGGAAGAGCACCAGTGCCTGGCATAGCAGTACCCTGCAGGGAGAGTGGTGACCCAGTGTAAGTCTGGTGGGGAGGCAAGACACCTCCCCATCTTTGCTAATGCTACACACGGATGTTCAGCTCATCCAAAACCTGCCCAGGATGCCTCCTGCAGGAATTGAATTGTTTACTTTGCTGCTTCGGGTGTTCTTTGCATTTCTGGTGAGTGGGTCCCTTTGCAGCAGCAACACATGGCTCTCAACTTGGAAAACCCTCATCCCAATGAGAAAGTGAAGAGGTTTGATGGACTTGTTTTATCCAAGAAGGGATGAGATGAATACCAGGAGAAAGGTTTGCTGGTAGGAAAAGTCCTGGTCAGCTGTTAGAGAGCAGTCTAGATCTGGATCAACTCTGAATAAATCAGAGCAGAGAAGCACTGGAAAAGCCTTCCCCAGGGCCACAATCTGAAATGGTCAGCACGAGGGGTGACTGGCCTAAGGCAGAGACCCTGCCCACCTGCAGAGCCGCGTGAACAGTGCTGAGGTAATGGCTGCTGCCAGCCTGAGACAGAAGGCATTTTGGTCATTTGGAGTGCTTTAAAGGGGCTCCCTCACATCTTCCTAAGGAGTAAAGGGCTTTTGCCATCATTTTACCTCGGTTTCTTCTGCCCCAGTGTTCCAGGGGCCATTCAAAGCAGGAGCAGGGAAGGCTGCTGTTATCAGGCCATCAGAGCAAAAGTAATTCCACATCAGCAGTGGTGTCACACCCTTATGTAACGAGCAGGCCAGGCCACAGGGGAAGAGCTTGGTGCCATGATGACACGGTGGCATGGTGTGGTGTCATGCTGGCAGCCTGTGCCTTGCATGCATGTGGAGCAAAGTGCAGGAGGTGGGCTAGAGCCTGTCAAGGGCTGAGAGTGCCTCGCTGAGTACTGGGGACTTTTGGAGGCATGTGGGAGGAAACGGGCTGGGGAACAAGATTTCAGGCTGGTTTTGGTCTTCAGAAAAAGCAGGCAGACATCAAAAACCACCTGCAAAGGGCCACCCCTGGGGCAGCTAGTGGGGCTGCATGCAGATAAAGTTGGAGGCCTAGGAGTAGTGGTGCCTGCTTGGCAACACAGCGCTGGTGGAGCCAAATGAATACATACCCAATGGAGCTGCCTGAATTGCTGCAAAGGCTCAAAGCTAATTGTCTTGGGGATGTTAGAGGTGGGACAAGGCTGTGTGTGCAATGTGAAATGGTCTTGTGTGGTGTGAGTGAGCCTGCAGGACCAGGGTGTGCATCGGTATGAGTGCTGGACAGAGAGGAGGAACAGCGATGGTGTGGTGAAGAAGGGCAAGGGGAAGGGGAGAAAGGATGGTCTCTAGCCTGCAGCAAATGAGGAGAGAGTCCTTGAAATTAAAGTCCCAGCAGCCTGTCCTGGCCTGACAAAAGCATCCCTAATCTTGGGACTCTGGTCAGGGCTTGCTGCCTCTCTGGCCACTGGGACCTCCTTGGTAGTTGCTGCCTGAGCTGTTGCAGGTGATGGAGCTGTGTCATGTTCGAGCAGGACTCTCCGGATGCCAGTGCCATTTGTGCTGGTGGCCTGGAGCAAGTCAGCAGCCTGTCTGGGTGTTGAGCTTGCACTGGGCAGGAGGGAGTATCAGGCTGGATGAGCCAGACAATAGTGGCAGGGGTCCCTGACTCCATGGTCATCATGTCCTGTGGAGAACCTTGTGAGGGGAAGCCATGTAGCGAGCAGTAAGCCTGCTTTGGGCCAGGGCTAAATCCTCAGTGCACATGGGCAAGAGGATGTTTGGAGCCAGTTCCAGCCACTCAGCAGCAGCATGCCAGAGCCTGATCAGTGCCACTCAGCCATCACCCTGGCTTGTGTCTCTGTGTCCAGGATGGCAGTGGCACTCTCCAGCGCAGCAGCTCCCTGGGAAAAATCCGGGATGTGATACGGAGGAGCAGTGAGATGTTGGTCAAGAAACTGCAGGGCAATGGTCCCCTGGAGCCCAGGAACACCAGGTACGTGTGAGGGTCAGGCTGCGTACGGGGCAGGTGGGGGCCCTGCCACCTTGTGTGTCTGGGTCTGAGCACTCACAGCAGGATCACATCTGCTGTCCTCTGCTTTCTTGTAGCATGAAACGAGCTGCATCCTTAAATTACCTGCACAAGTCTAGTGATGCTTCGTTTGAGGTAAGCACAGTGTGAGTGGTGGGGCTGGTACAGGACTGCACGTGAGGCTGGGGGCTGTGTGGCCAGGGGCGCAGGGGTGAGGGGCACAATAGTGGGCCCCAGGTGCAGTGCTGAGAGCCCCCTGAGCTTGTAGCCCCTCGTCTGAGGTCAGAGCTCCAAATCTGAAGGTGTTGATTCCAAGTATCCACCTCCCTCCCTGCAAAGCTCAGCCCTAGGATTGGGAGCAAAGGCAGCAGCTGCTTGTGTGTGACAGCAGCATCAGGGCTGTCCTGGCTTGCAAGGCAAGGGCTGCAGGACTTGGGGTGGCAGCTTTGGGGCGTGGGGGTCGATTGCAGGTACCTCATGTGCACTGTATTTTTTCCAGGGCACCCAAGGCCTCCGTGCGGAGAGCAGAGGCCTGAGCGCCAGCAGCATGGACCTGTCCTCCCACAGCTCCCTGCTCTCCTCCAACTGAGCTGGCTGCTCTGCTGCTGGGCACCCTGGCTTCGCGCTGCACGGGGCAGCGCCCGGCACCTCCCCACACCACCTACTCTGTTCTCCCCATCACCGGTTCTCGTGCCACCGTCTGCCTGCCCAGCCCGGCCTCCCCCGGGGGTCCCTAGCTAGTTCGGGCACCGCAGCCCGCCCGCATGCTCCTCTGCTGCTCACCGGGGCCCGCAGCTCTGGTGGCCGCATGCTCGGTACCGGTCACACACGCTCGCCAGGTAGAATCGCCAGCCCGGGGAGAGGGGCTGTCCCCGGGCCGGGGCAGCAGCGGGAGTGCCCCATGCCCCCGGGACGCCGGTCCCCCGCCGGATGATCGCTGTACTTTATTTTATTAAATAAAACCGACCCTAGAAGCGACCGCGGCTCGGCCTGAGGGGGACGGGGCGAGGGGGGC
>VWPU01018387.1:0-50517 GCA_013398955.1 Callaeas wilsoni | reverse complement strand
CACAAGGAAATCCATCTCTTGATAGCCAATGGACTTCAGTGATGACCAGCCTTCCACCAACCACGTGCTGCCCAGGCAGATGCAGAGCTGGACTACTGCTGTATCGACAGCTCCAGGGACAGCCTGAGGCCAAGCTGCATCCAAACTGCCGTTTTTTCAAAGTTCCATGTAAACACTCATTTTACACAAGTGAGACATGACACCATGACCAAGTATCATCCCTGACAGATGCCTGTTGAATAAATGAGTGGCATGAACACCGGAGCCTTCAAAATATTTTTGTTGACTTCACTGAGAGTTGAAATAAAGTCCTGGTCTCAGAGGAGACCAACAAGCCATCTGGCTGATCCAGAAGCACAGCAGACCCTCTATCAACCTCACAGTGCCCAGCTCTTGCTGTGACCCACAGGGAAGGAGGCAGGGACAAATCCACCTGAGAGAAGGTTTCACAGTCTCCTTGAATCATACAAAACTCCTAAGTGGGTCTGAAGCTGTGTGAGTTTGGGATGGCATCTGCTGTGCCAGCAGTGGTACCTCCAGCCTTACTCCCTGCTTGCCAGCAGCCAAATGCACAGCCCACGGCACAGATGGTGGGGGTGCCATCCCACAGCCTGGGGCTTCTTGTTTTAAAGGCATTTGGGCTAATTAAACTTCTGGTGAAGATCTCTGCAGCTCAGAGTGAAGCCTCCTCTGACTGCAATGTTCCAACTGCAGAGGCAGACACAGCTTCCAGACAGCACCACTGCTTGTGGACCCATCTGCAACGGTGGCACATGGCCAAATGTGCAGGTGTCTGAGCTGCTTACCAGCCCAGACCTCTAAATAACTTTAGAGGAATCTCTTCTGAATCATTCTGCAGCTTTTAAACATGCACCAGAATTAAACGAGCATTTTACATGACATAAAAACTTTAACTTTGATGGGGACCAAACTTCTGCCCTGATCATCTTCTGTTTTTTGTTTAGTTTTTTTTCTTTCCTTGTTGTGTTGTATTAATGTATCAAAGGTTCTTAGTGTTACATTTGGCAAGCAAACACCCTGAAAGGGAGCCAGCTTAATCACCTTCCAAGGGAGGAAAAATAAATTTAGATTTCAAAGGAAGTAACTCCACTGTGACCTTGAACAAAACTTGCTCAAACTAATAAGGAGGAAAAAAAAACCTAAACAAAACTCCCCAAACCAAACACAACTTGCAAGGAGTCTTGGCCAGTGACATCCCTTGGGCTGGCACAGCTTTTCCACTCAGGTGTGACACAGGCTGGTGTGACCAACACGAGCCCCAGTACCTACCTTGCCTATTTCGCTCTGCAGCTTGTACTGGTTTAATTGCACGCAGTCCTGCAGATCAAAAGGAGAACATAATTAGAGTATTGGTAAAGGAAATGACTGAGTTTGAATCAGGTTCAAGTATCGGCAGAGTGCTAAATAATTAAAGACTTAATCTTACTTAAATTGGTGTATGTTACATTATAAGCACTGCTTTTTTTTTTTTTTTTTTTGACAACCCCAGACAAAATAATTACGGGCTGAATTCTGATTCTGATTGTGCTGGTGTAAAACCACCCCAATTCCCCAACACTGCCCTAGGTTCAGCCCAGGGGGCCTGACAGCAGCCCCTGGCCTGTTTACATTAACCCTCTCTACTGCACTGTGCTCAGTACCAGGCAGGAAAACCCCTGTTCCAGCTTCCCCGGGGTTTCATGCCCTGGCAGCTCCCAGCATCCACCCCAGGGTCACAGCATGAACCCGTGCCCTTCCCAGCACCAGCCTGGCAAAGACAGGGCCACTCTGGCTATGCACGACGGCTGTGGCTGCACCTCACCTGGATCGTGGGCTGCTCCTCCAGGAGAGCACACAGAGCCAAGTTCCTCTGCTGTGCAACAAAAACAATGGATTCCCTTCAGCTGATACGGTATTTGCTAAAATAAATCACCCCAGAGCAGGTCTGATCTCTGCTGGCAAGGAGCCCAGCCCTGAAACCCCACAGGGTGGGGATGTGATGATGGGGTGCTGAAGGAATGAGGGGCTTGTCTTTATAAATAAGCTGTGGGCCTGCTGATAGACAAAAACTAGCACTAAGAGATAAAAGAAACAATGGGAAGAGTTCCACTGACTGATGAATGGAAAGAGATTTGTCTTTATCGGTAAACCGGTAAACCGTAGGTCTGCAAATAAGTGAAATTGAGTATCAAAAGATGAAA
Organism: Callaeas wilsoni; assembly: GCA_013398955.1. Lineage (NCBI taxonomy): Eukaryota > Metazoa > Chordata > Aves > Passeriformes > Callaeidae > Callaeas > Callaeas wilsoni. The sequence continues at coordinate 48,316 of VWPU01018387.1, read as the reverse complement.
GAAACAATGAGGAGAACCATAAATTCCATAGGAATTTATGAAAAAAAAGGCAAGGGGGGGGTATACATTAGAAAGGAATCGTAGGAATTAGGCAGTCCGGGAAGTCTGTACCTCTCAAGTACCTCAGCCAATGGGGAAAGAGAGAGGGAAAATATGGTCAGGAAATTAGGATAAAAAGGAGGCTGCGTCCTCCAAAAACTTGAGAGACGCCAGGGGAATGCCCCATGGCCTCTCCCTTTATTCGAATAAAGTAACGGGACTCCTCTGTCTCCTTTTTGGACATCAACCTCTGGTGTTGGTAGATTAATTTTCCTGACAGGTGCTGAGCTCCTCCACAGACCGGGAGCAGCAAAGGGGGCAAAACAAGGAGGAAGAGAAGACCCACGCAGCCGCCTGATGTGAAACCTGCCCTTACTTTGGAGCTGCGCTGCCTAAAGGAAAACACTTCCGCAGCAGCAGCACCGTGAGGGGTCCGGGGGGTGCACACAGCGCGCACCTCGCCGCAGAGCCCCGCTCCGGGCAGGGAGCTGCGGAGCTCCTGCCGGGATCTCGGCGGTGCAGGGCGGGCTGCAGCGCAGTCTGCCGTGGTACTCACCGAACACAACTGCATTGCAGCGAGGGAAGAGCCCCCAGCCTGGTGGGGCGAGGAAAGGAGGAGTTTCCAACCCCAGGACATGGTGTGGGCCGAGCCTGAGATAGGATGCACTTCCCAAGCCAGCATTTTTGAGCATTTCTCCCCAAGACTGCCAAGGCTGGAAATTCACGGCCAGCCTCTGCACTTTTTTGGGAACAAAGCTGATATGAAACATGCAGACAGGTGGATTAGCCTTTCCATAAACCTCAAAATAGCCTTGCCATCTACAGAAGTCGCACCACAACGTATAAGCAGTGCCAGATGCCTTCAGTCCATTTGTAAGAACAGGGGTGTAAGAGTCCCTGCCCCAGGCAGCATTCCCACTGACAGCAACACTCCTCTGCCTCTCAGGACCCAGCAAAGGTGTGGGAGGTGATCATTTTGACTTTTCTCCATCACCAACCAGAAAACATTCCTAATGCTCCTAAGTCAAGAGATCATCACAATAAAAAGTAAAGAAATGGGGGACTGATGACTTTTAAAGCCTACAAACCGTGGCTTGTCAGGAATACAAGGAATGGTTTAAATCTTGATCTTGTTGCCAGGGAAGGAAGTTTTTTCCACCTCCCTGACAGGGAAGAGCAGCCAACTGTGAGTAATGGGGCCATAGAAGTGTATTAACCCTGCTGCTAGCAAAGCACCTATCTTTCCAAAGGTAAAAACCAATCCATCAGAACTAGGAGCACTAAGAGAGAAAGTATGACCCTGCAAAAGCCAAGATGTAAGGCATGAGGGGCCTGAAAGGACACCCCTCCCCAAAGGAGGGGGCAGCATGCAAGAACCCAGGGTATGGACATGTGGAGGACAAATTCCCCTGTAAACACTGTGCCAGCAGATTCACTTCCCGGTGTGATGCTGTACTTTGCATCGTGGTGATTTTCACAAATTCAGCAGGAACACTTTTCTGATGATGTCTCCTGTCCTGGTTTATCTGTGCTCAGCTTTGTACCCCTCACCCGGTCCTGTGAAAACTGCAGTGCTGCAGAGGGTGAAACACCCACTGGAGCAGCTGGGATAGGCAGGAAAAGTGACCATTCCTCCAAGAAAACCTCCAACCACCTCGCATCTCCTGCTCTTCAAACCAGCAAACTTGAAAGGACCATGTCTTGCTATCAGGCCTCCTCCCTGAGCAGGGATCACTTGCAGGAGTGGATACAGCCTTTCACATGTAGCCATGGGCTCTTTGCTCTGCACTCAGCATCTTGTTTCAAGCCAAGGTGGCATCTCTAAAGCACCAAGTGCTGCTGCTTCTTACTCACAGACTGCCAAGGAAGCCACACTGGCATCTTTTCCTTCCGTCCAGATGGAGCAGAGCCCTTTGTGTGGGATGCAGTCAGTCCATCCATCCATCCATCCAGGCAAACCTCCTCACAAAGCAGGAGGAGGGACTGTGCCTTATCCCTGTGTCCAAGCCACCAATTCCTTTGACTCTGACCTTCCCACCATCCCTCTTACCTCTGGCGAGAAATTACCATTCTTATCCCCCACCAGACTGATCCCCTGAAGCATCTCCCTGGCGTTTCACTGCTGCTAGATGGAGCTTGTGACACCAGAACCCCCCTCTTTAGGGACAGTTTTTTGAAAGGGGTGGATAAACACTGGGAGGGAACACCCAGAAAGGGTCCAAGGGAAAGGCAAAGACAAGATCTGCAGCACAGCCTCCCAGAGTTTACACTTGCTGTCACCACATCCCTACCTGGCCCAGCCCTCATCACTCTCCACTCCGAGAACTCCTGGTGGGAAGCACCATCCCCTCAGCTTCTGCCGTGCTTCCAGCACTTGAGCTGAGCACAGCAAAAATCAAACCAGATTATAGGTGCTTTCTACATTTTCTCCCCGTTGCTGAAAAGACCGTAATTCACCGCTGGAGCGACGCCTTCCACATGTTGCTGCAGACTGGCAGGGTTGTTATTCTGTTACTTGGTTCTCCTGCAGAAAATGGGATAATTGTCCTATTCCTTTATCAGAGAAAAACACCTATCTCTGGGCCAAGTGTTTCTTTAAGATAACATTGTGCAATTCTCTTGATTTCATCACGCCAATGTATTTGCAACTGCTGATAAATACAAATAGAGCAAGAACCTTAATGAGATCATTTAATGAAAAGCTGTCACCAAATTAAACTGAGCCAGTCCAAGTGTGCAATAATTGTTTTGCCTTAAGAAACAAGATGCCCTCTGTGTTAACATGTCCAAGGTCATGTCAAGAGAGGAAGGGGGGGAAATCAATGCCACAGTAAACAAAAATTGGTTAAAAATCATAAAGCACAGTGCAGCCGAGAGTCCAGGCCCAGTTCCAGAAATCCACTGTGGCCACCACTGCATGACAGAAACCCTGAGAAACTGAGAACTGAGCCTTTGCTGCCCCAGTGGAGATGCCTGGATGGAAAGGGAGAACCAGAGCTGATTTCCAAAATCAGACATTTCTGAAAACAGACTGCCTACATACATATAATGGAGAATACATATATAATGGAGAACTTTGCCCCCTAAACAAAGCCGAATTTCCCAATCTGAAAAGAACTTCCAGCAATTCAGAGATACACCTTAAAGAGAGGCACCGAAGAAAAATGAGGAAACACTGGTTTAAACTCATCCTGCCTAGAAGGGGAAGTGAAGGCAGTTCTAAAAACAGGCAAAATGAAAATAAAAGCCAGAAAATGGGTATTAAGGGCAGCAATGAATTCTAATTAGAAAGTTGTTCAGGGACAGAGAAGGATAGACAGGAAGCCCAGACCTCGTGGTGGTAAGAAAAATAAAACAGATTTTGAAACAACATCCAAAAAGAAGTGCAAAAAAAAAAGGCCCACCCCTGCTGCACTGCACTGGCCATGGCTGGGCAGAGAGCACAGCACTGGGGCTCACCCACCCGAGACCGTGCAGCTGATGCAGGAGCCTGGGACCTGTGGGACCAAGGCAGACCCTTCCCAGCCCCTCTCCAGCTGCAGCTTTGGGCTTTCTCCTTCTCTCAAACCTTACCCTTAGACAAGTTGGAAATGCAACTTAAAATAAAGGTTAATTAATCCAAGGAAAAGAGATTAGCAATGCCTGTGGGGGAGTCTTCTTTGAAGAAATGTTTTCCAAGTATCTTTAATCTTTTCAAGAGCTCCAGTTTGAACACCACAGTAAGGCCTCTAGAAGAAATTCATCTAGGGGACTCGTGGGGCTGGAAAGGGAAGCTCTCAGCCCATGCTGAGCAGGAGCTCAGTTCCTGCCTCTGCCCTGGTCCCACCTGAGTTTACCTTTGTGCACAGCAAGGAAATCACTTTATGAAGAAAACCAGGCAGCTCCCAGGCCCTGGAGGAGTGTGAGACCTGGATCAGCCCAGCACCAAGGCACTGCCTCTCAGCTCTTGACACCAGTTGCTTCAAACAAGCTATAATAAAGATGGGGAAAGCCAAGGAAAGAAAGGACAAAGAAGTGATTTATTTTCCATGCCTCTGGAGTAAGCCATGGACATCTCCAAGGAGAGAGAAGGCACTGGCCTGACTCATCCTCTCCCCTCCTCAGCTTCAGCTGATTACCACGACTGCAGGGACGCCCCGGCTGGGGGAACTGGAACAGTCTCCTACTGATCCCAGAGGGTGGAGAGACAACAATGGACACCAGGGCAAGGGGAAGTGGGATTCAGGGAGAGGAAGGGAACATGTGAAAGGGAAAGGAAATTCAACTGGGAGAGACTGGAGAAGAAACTGTATAAAGCAATTAAGTGCGCTGGCATGTCTGGGGAGAAAGCCTGAAATAAATACATCTTTTATTCTTCTTCTAGCCACTCTTCAAGTAAGATTTTCTTGGCTAACTAAAAAGGTTGCTTTAAAACAGCAAAATTAAAAAAAAAAAAACAAACCAAACCCACCAGCACTGCACTTTCAAATGCCATGTTCCAGCACGCAGCACCTCTCCCCTTTCACAGACCCAAGACCTGCTGTTTTAGGTGAGACAAGCTCTGTCAGTCACACAGTGACAAGATGCCCATGTACAAACATCTTCAGAGAGGCTTTCCCTGGTACATACAAACACCAGGGATCATCTGGACAGCAAAGCAGAAGCTGCTTTTAGCAGCCTCAGAAAAATCCTCTCCTCTTGCCTTGCTGCCAGCACCAAGCAGAAGCCGGGAATGTCACATTAACAGAGGCAAAGTGGGCCAGCAACCTAAACTCTGGGGCCTGTGCCTCAGCTCTGCAGCTTTATGTACCCTTAATAGCTTCAGCTTAATCACTTCTGTGCCCCAGCTGAAGGCAAAGCCATTCCCTTGTCAGAGCAAAGAACTGATAGGCAGCAAGGCAGCAGAAATCCCATCAGGCACTCCTGAGAAAACCTTCCAGGCCATAGGCCATGAATAATCTAAGAAAGGAGGGGAACAGACAGGGAACTTTTAAAATTACAGATCAATTTTTGATAAATAAATGATGGAGCAGGTTAATTAAGAACACAATAATGCTGTTGGGAGAGCAGAACACGTTACTTCTCTCACAGAGTTGAAACTGCAGACCCAGACTTGTCAGCAGTGGCTGCAAGACACCAGCAGCTGCCACCTCTCTGACCAAGGGCAGTTGGCTAATTGGTGTCTCTGGGAATAGTCTTTGTGCAAGACAACAAACCCCAGCCCTGCTGCAGCCCTGCCAGCCCCGGAGCTACCACCTGCCTAAACAACAAATCCAAAAGCCCTGCTCAGAAGGCAGGTGTCTGTGGAGTGGGTCCCAGTGACAGGACAGCCCCACGTCACTGCCTGCTGCTGGCACTGGATAAATCCTCCCTCAGCCTCACAGGCTCAGCTTCAGCTCTTGGCCCTTTTGATCCCTGAACAGAAGTTTTCCTCCCAGCCTGCGAACAAATATTAAACCAGCATTAAAGAGCTCAGCAGTGTCTCTCTAAGAGAACACAACGTTCTTCCATAATTCACCAGTGAAAGCAGAGCATTCACTCTGCCATATCCCCACACTCTGGCTCCACGTAGCACATCGCGCCATTATTCCTCCAGAGCAGCCCAGGATACAGCATCAATGACAGCCAGGCACTGAGCTGCCATCCTGCTGGAGAGGGAAGCAGACTCAGCCTGAGATGGCTACTGGCACAAGAGGAATTGTGACGTGCAGCTGTGCCATCCATCCCTGCTCCTGACGGACAGCACCTGGTGTGGGTCCTGATAAAGCCTGAACGCTCCTGAACTTCATCTCCAGCCTTGCACAGACTGTAATCGACCCAGGCAGCGGCCACGAGCTGGAGCAGTGGATGTCCTGCTACTCAAAGGCACTGACTGAGGATGCCAGAAACTCAAAGCAACTCCAAAATGGCTTTAAGCAGGTGAGAGAGGCACTGACTGGAATACCAATGTGCAGCTTGCCTAGAACAAGGTGTGTAACAGAGCCATTTGCAGGCAGGTCAGGGCAATGCTGTGACTGGTGAGCTGGATCCTGACAGTGACCCACCAGCCTCGCTGCTCACTGAGGGTCTGCATATCAGAGTGACCAACAGACATCCAGCAGCAGCTGCTGCCAAGTGCACCATGGCTGTTTCTCATTAAGGGCTGATTTTATCCCCCATAGGACCAAAAGCCTCAACATGGAGACCCTGGTAACTTCTGGAATTCCTGACAGAAAACAAAAGACCTCCTCTCCGTTTCTTTCAGAGTTCCCTGCTGTCTCTCTCAGCTGCACAGCTCGGATCTGGACTGGAAGTGCCTCTCACAGCCACCAACACAACAACCCTTCAACAGCCTCTTGGCAGAAGCAGTGGTGACACTGGACACTGGAGCTGGGCAGCGTGCAGGCTGCACACTCACCTTGCTGTCACACACCTGACCCACACTGCTCATGACTCAGTGCCCAGCCTCAAATTTCACCCTGAATCCAAGCATGCATTTTCCTAATCCTTCTGTTCTTTATAGGATACAGATGCTATCCCTGTAAGTTGGGAAGGAGCAGCAGAGGTCCTGAGAGCATCTCTGTGAGGGCAAGCACCCAGCTCAGAATGTTCCCAGCTCGCCCAGGCTTCCTTCCCACTCCTGCCACAGCCATCCCCCATTAATAGGAAGGATGGTTTCCAACGAGCACAGCTCTGCTGTGCAGCTGGGCTGCACCACAGCAGTGCTCTCTCAGTGATATCAAAGCGACCACGAAAAAGGCAGCACTGTGTAAAGAGCTGCTGCAGGAGCAGGGACACAAGGGCTCCACATCTGCACTTCAAACTAAGCATTTCCCACCCCCAGGCAGTAACCCTTGCTCCCCAGGATGCAGATGCTGTGGAAGAGCATGGAGTACTTTAAATTTGCTTGCAGATGGGAATGTGCCAGTCACACTTGACTGCAGTTATGTTGAAAGATTTCAGAAAAGCCTCACTCCTGGCACAGTCACAGCACTGCAGGATGGGAGAGCTGGCACTCAAGTCACGTCCTGCTTCCAAGAACTGGCTCCTTTCCCTCCCTGCCTCCCTTATGAAAGCATATGGCTGCTGTCAAAGAAGCTGCAGTCTCTGCAGTGCACCTTCTGCACATATCCTCTTATCAGCTGGGGATGCACCACCCATCCCACAGCTGATAGGACTTGCACAACTCCCCAGAGGACGATGGCTGATTTGGTATGCACCACCACCCTCTCAGATGTGCAAGGGGAAAACACCCACTTCTCAAAAGGGAAACACCAAGCCACACAGATGATAAGCTCCAGGTCCCTTGAACCCACCCTGGCAGAAGTCTAAACTCCAGTGATTTGGGTCCCTGCATTGCTGCAGGCATCTGGGTCATGACACTGGGCAGTGGGGTCTGAACAGCCCCTCTGCTCCCCGTTCTCACCACTACAGCACATCCAGCACTGGGAATTGTAACCACCACCCACTTCCATCAAGCCACTCGACCACTGACAGCATGTCACAGCTCCTCCAGGGCAGGTCTGAGACCAGGAGAGCAGCTGCAGAACAACCACAGCCACCCAGACATCCCTCTGAAGGAGAGTAGGGTCACAGCCTTCCATTACCACTGCTGTTACAAATGCTTTAAAGAGAAAACCCTGACAGGAGCCAGGCATTTAAGCTCTTTATAAAATTAAATCGTGCCTTCAATTATGGTAAAACACAATAGCAGATACATAATCTCCAGAAGTTTAAATCCATAAAATACCATCAGCAAAGCCGCTGTGACTGGTGAATTCCCGAAGGGCACATATAGCAGGGACACGGGAGCAAAGTCATTTGGCCACAGCCCTTTCTCTGAACAACCTGAAAGACCTTCTGCGTGCTACCACGACACAGGGGTCATGGTCTCTTAACAACACCATCCCAGGCAGGTGAGGGCTAAAGGAGCCAAATGTCAGGGCCAGGGCTGCACCCAGCAGAGCTCCCCAATTCCAAGCTAATATGATCCCTGGTTCCAGGGGTTTTTTTTCCCCCCTCCTTAGAAATAACAGTGCTTTCAGATCTACAACTCCGGAAGACTGAAGGCTCCCCTTACCACCTGAGAAAGACTCACCTTACCTCAACCCCTCAGCTGTAGGGGAGAACATGCCTACCTCAGAGTCTGATATGGAGACCCGGTTGGACTCTATCGTTGGTCTCCTCATTATACGTGGCGATGGCCCTGTGGCATAAGGACCACAACCTGGAGTGTTGCTGGAAGCCAAATAACCTCCTGATGATCTTTCCTGAAGGGACAACTTCCTACTTGATAGACCAGGTCTAGTTAGAGGTCTCTTGGGAACATGTCTCAAGTGAGCATCTTCTGACTGTTGGGAAGGCAGAAATTCATTGATTCCCACGTCACTGCTGACTCCATTTCTTTGTATGTCTTTTACGTTATCAGAAAAGACTGTGTCATTTTCTTCAGAGTTGTCTTCACCATTTTGGTCACTTCTGTCTGGGACAACAGACACATCTATGGCTGCCACCCTCTCCACCAGTTCAGTCTGTGTGTCCATGCCTCCATCCATGGCATTTGCTGGAGAGTCCCCCATGGCTGTGTCCAGCTCGTTTGGTCTCAGATGGTCATGCAGAGAGCAGTGATGTTAGTGCTCAAAGGCTCCATGAAACACCTGAAAGGAATCACAAACCGAGGTAAACTGAATAATAATGTTCACTCAACACAAACATAACCAAACAGTCACCTCTGGCTTCTTCCAGCATGCAAGAAAGTGAAGGCAAAACACTGGCAGGCTGTAAACAAGGTACAAACTCTCAGACTGAAAGGCAAACCCAGGCGTTGAGCTAGACAGGAAAGAGATAAAAATGAGATTTTATCTGATGTGTAACAAGTGACACAGCTAAAGAGAACTTCTCCTTCTGTAGCCAGACCTACAGCCAACCAGAACTTACAACACTGGGAGAAGCATCCCAGCAGCTGAGGGCCAAGGGTCGAACTTTCGACCTCTTGAATTCTTATTTATAGGATACAAGAGCTTCTGGCATGTACTCAAACCCAACAGGCATAACAACAACTCCACATTTAGGGCTCCCCAGTAGGCTTTCTGCTGCCCTGTAGGGCCTTAGAGAGTGTCACAGAACGGTCAAGCCTGGTGACTTCCACACTGCCATTTGCAACATAGTCAGCAAAAGCAGAATTTGAAAGCAAATCCAGTTCCAGGGTCACCCTTGGCCCCCCACAGTTGCAGTCTGTGTGCAAAAACATGTTAATCTTGCTGCCCACCGTGTATAAAAGCTATAGTGAGTTGCAAATCAACATTGCTTAATGATTAAAGCATGGTAGGAATCAGCTTTTCCTTGGGAAAAGACCTACAGAACACAAAAGTGCAATACAAAGCTAAAACTGCTGCACATAATCGCTGTTTCCTGGATGCTGATTTCAGTCTCAATTTAAAACAGATTTCAGTCTTCCCAGCACAGTGCAGAGCAGGAAATGATCCTCTGCAGCACATGGCTGTCAACACTTAATCACCTCTGAAGATGCAGCACTGCATCATTTCATCCCTCTGCCCAGCTTCTGGGGACAGTGGGGGAGTACTTGACTTTACTCACAGCATCCTGGCCTGCATCCAGTGAATTCCAGAGCAGGCTTAACCCTGAAATATTGCAACCTGTGGTTCTCTGTGTTCAAAGCAGGTTGTGCATGAAACCCCTCTGTGCCAGGTGACACTTGCATCTACATTTCATTTACGTGAGGACAGGGTGGGGGTGAGCGAGTCCAAAGAGCCCCATCCAGCATCAGCCTGGGAACACACAGAACCCTTGTCAAGGAGCACAGGTTGATTTGGGCTCACAGGTGCCCAGCAATGCTCAGTTAAACACACTGCAGTGAACTCTGCCAGACAGGGATGACCTCCTGAGTCCCCCCACGGCAGCCAAGCTCAAGCAACCTTTTAGATCAATGAGAAAACCAGATTAAGATCTTGACTGGAGGCTTCACCCTAGGTCATGTGCCAATCACAGGGATATATGCCGGGCACTCGGTGTCACAGAAAGGGAATATCCAAATCTAAGATATTCCTCTCCACCTCCCACTGTTCACCTCCTTTCCCCTCTCCTGTCTTTTCTGCAGGCTTGCTCGAAACAAATTGACAGAAGTGTCACTCACTCAAAACAGTAATGAAATGGTGAGATCAGCTTTAAAAGCTTCTATTAAAACTATATTTAAACACTTCAATCCCAAAGCACAAATCCCCTTTGGAGGCAGGGTGCAGGCACTGGGGGTGGCTCTCAGCAGGGAGGGAAGGGGTTTTGGGGGTCAGTCCAGCACACACTGCACATGGTCCCACAAACCCAGGGGCAAAGCAGCACGAGCCTCCCCTCTGCCAGATCCCCCTGCTCTCCCAAACCCCCAAACCCAGGCTGCAAGCCAGCAATGATCCTTCTAAACCGATTTGTGGGAAGCCCACCAAGGACTTGCTGTCTGCAAAATGCTTCTGTGAAGTCTGGAAAGCTTCTGAGCTAAATGAGGAGCATCAGGTCAGGGCAACTGCAAGCCTGACCTCACCTCCTCTGCAGAGGCTTTCCCTGCACTTCAGAGCCTGGGGAGCAACACATCTCCCAACACTCATGGGACGCCTGCATGCTTGGCTCTAGGGGAGAAGTCATCTCCTCGGCCCCAGGGCTGCACAATCAGTCTCCAGCCCTGCCTGTGGATCAGAGCTTCCCAAGGAAGCACAGTCAGTCTCCAGCCCTGCCTGTGGATCAGGGCTTCCCAGGGCTGCTTGGCATGGCCAGGAAAGCACCAGCCACATCCCTGCTGTCAGCAGCCTCTGCCAGGGCTGGGCTGCAGCTCTCCTGGCAGGCTGGTACATCACGGAAATCATTCTAAATGAAAGCAAGGAGTGACCAAAAATGCTTCCACCATTTAACCCAGCTTGCCCGAGGGACAGGAGGAAACCTCCAAGGCCACCCTGCGCTAAAAGTTGTTTCTTCTGCCTATAGAGAAACAAACCTGAGGCCTTTCCTTGACACAGCTTTAGCCCCTGGACAGTCACAGCTCACCTCGCTCATAGGCAGCATCAAGAGGAAAAAGAATCTGCAACTGAAGCCTGCAGCTCCCACACCTTCTTCCCTCCTTCTGCCACGAGGCTTTCCCCAAATGTGGGAGCAAGGGGACAGAAGAATCTGCCCACGTTGCTGTGTGGCTGGGTGTGAAAGCCCACAAACCACCCACCTGGACTGAACATTTGTGAGTCTCATGCTGCTCAGCCAGCAGGAAAAAAATGCCAGGAGCACTGGGAAGAGCAGCCCAGCAAACAGTGATGCTTATGTCAGTCACCTGAGCAGCTCCTCACCACCCAGACCAGGCACCCGGGGTGTCTCCCCATCAAAAGCTGAAGCAAACTTGCTCAGTTCTAACCCACAGCACAGGCTGCAAAATAAATCTTCAGCTAACTGACAACTGAACTAGATAAACTGAAGATAAACCCCATAAATCAGTTCATCCGATCAAAACAAACAGACCCATACAGTGTTGAAACAAATAATACAGTGTTGCTAAAAGCAGGCTAAAAAAATCCAGCAAGACTTTAAAGAAAATCATTGTTCATCTGTAGAGCTGGTCTTTGTTTCAGGTTCTGCTGTTTTGAAGGATTCTTTTTCACTGATAAGTCCTCCAAAACTGTATTGGAAAGCAAAGATTTCAGAATAAGCAAATCAGTTACGTGCAGCCCAGTCTCATTGTGCATGAACTCAGTACAAAATGCAACTATTAATTTCTGCAAGATTAAATCAATGGTGGATTTGCAGTTTTTCAGGCTGTGGCACAACCATACCTTGCTGTGATGGGAAATCCCAGCAAAAGAGAAATTCTGCCACCACCATCTCGCAGCTCCTGCGCAGCTTTGCTGTCCCTGCTGATCCCCCACAACACTGAACACCTGCAGCAGAGCAGAGGATAATGCTGCAGACACAAACCAAAGCTGCAAACAAGCTTATATGAGCAAAATTCATTTACTTACAGATATCTTATTTACCATTTTCCCCTGTAGCTATTCCTCTGCTGCAGGCAGACTGCCACTTCAATCATGATTTTCACAATATATTTATCAAATAGCTGCACATGTTTCCCAGACTGGCACTGAGCAGAGAATGGTACACAAAACCCTTCTGAAAGGAATATGATCCTGGAGAAAATCTCTCTGTATTTTATGTGAGAATGGGAGATGAGCAGATGCAATTCCGTTTTGCTGCTCAATAAAGTATTCCAAAGCATTGTTTGAAAAATAAAAAATTCTAAGTCTAGTTTACTGCCTGGTCCATCCTCTTGGGTAACTAGAAATGTTCCTATCAGAAAGGACCGGGAGGGTAGAAGGCCCTGATCCTCAGCAAACCCAGCTTCATTTCCCAATTCTGCTACAGAGTGTAGAAAAGTGACTTTATGGCTTTGCTGCAGTTCCAGGTTAAGAGGAATGATGCTGCTTCTCCTTTGTGTCCCTGAGAACTCACCTGCCACATGCTGAGGCCCCAGGGGCCGCTGCAGTAAAAGAATGCCAGTGAATAATAACTGTAATGGGCATTTGCACAGAAAGGGTTCGGGCAGCGATTCTGCTGCTGCTCAGTCAGAGGCTTCAAACGCTCACGGCTGGCACGGCCCACGGGGAGCCTCAGGGATGTCACACTGACACCTGCCTGCAGCACGTCCATTAGGAGCCTCTTGACCACACAGCACCCACAGGCACTGTCACAGGGAGAGGTCCCAAAGATCACAGCAGCTTTTCTCTGTGCTTTACTATACACCAGCAAGGTCTGGAATACGGCCAGATTTTCCATTCTGTGCAATGATCCATGAAGCGAGATGTGCTGCCTGCAGAGGGGATGTCATCCCCAGCACCCATCAGCTCAGGTGAGACCCCCCAGGAGCTCCTTCCTGCCTGGGGCAGAGCTGGCAGCACACCCAGCCCTGTCTTGTGTGTGTTTCCTTCAGATGTTGCCCCCAGCAGCACGGCTGTGATGAAGGATCCGCTCCGACTGCTGTCAACAGCAGCAGAAATTCCCTTAAAGGAGAGAAGCACGTCCTGGGCTGGGCTGCCAAGTCCTGGACAGCTCCTCGAATGACATTTTAGAAGTATCAGGTCAGCAAGTCCCTTCCAGGGCCAAAGCTGTCTCCTCACACCAAGCAACACAGACTAGGAGCATTTCCATCCCGGAGTGTGTCCTGTGCTCCCAGTCCTGCAGGACTTCCCCAAGCACTGCTGCCCTGATATGAGGGAGATAATTCCACACACTGCACCCTGACCCCATCAACTTTTTGTACATGTGGGAGGCACTTTCCCCAAGCCCAGTCAGCTCACTCCAACACCTTTGGTCTGGGGAAGTTTGAGGGGAACTTGGGTCCCACAGCCATGCACTGGAGCAACATCCGAGCTGCCGCAAATCCCACAAGCGGTTTGCAACACATGGAACTTCAGATATGAGGCACCAGCCATTTATGAGCCTCATTGCTGTGGTGGGAGAGCAGCTAGAGGGTTCGTTTTTCCTGCAGCAATTAAATTCAGAGCATGCTGGCCTACATTTCAGCTCTGGCCACCACCCCAGGCACAGCAGCAGGGCACCTGACAGTGAGACTGCCTCCTGCCCATCTCCACTCACTGCTGCTGCCAGGAACCAGGCCTTGGAGAAGCAAATCAGCTTCCTGGCATCTGTGAACACCAGTTTCAGACATCACTGGCCAAAAGGCAGCCCAAACCAAGAGGCAAAGGACAATAAGAAGTTGCAGCTCTGTGAAGCTGAAAAGAAGCAAATCCCTGCAGTCCTTGCAGAGATAATGAAAGCAGATGTACACCAGACTGCCCATTTGGACTGTGTCCTCCCTGGGAAGGGGCAGTAATAACTTTAGGTACTAACTTCTGACTAGAAGCAGAAGACATTAACACAATGTAAATGATAAATAAGAACGTGCTGTTGGTGCTTTTTGCACACACCCCACACGTTTGCTTTGTCCTGGGGCTCACAAGGCTCTTGTTTCAGGGCACAGACAAGCACATCTTGCTGAAAAATCATTCAATCCTGCTGTAATCATCCAGTCCCTCTTCTCTCCACAGCTCTTGGCAGTGAGCCTAGCTGTTGTGCCACATCTGAAAATCAGATCTAAAGCGAGGTGCTTTGATGACTTGTGTGAAGCTCCTCGCACAGCTTGAACAAGAACCAGGAGATGAGAAAGAACAGCAGCTTTTGCAATTCAAGCACTGTGTGAGAAATCTGAAAAGCAACTTCAGACCCCTGCTCCTGCCAGACTTCTTAAATGACAACAAACATCTCCAGACCATGGTCTGGAAAATGCAGCATTCTCCCTCCTCCTCCTCCTCAGTCCTTTTCAAGGCAGGGTGCTTTCCAAAGGGATTCTGGGGCCAGTTCAGCCCCTGAGCTACAGACAACAAGCACCCCAAGGTGCACAACTCTCTGCTTGTCCTGCTCTCCTCTCTTCTCCCTGAGAGGCTCCATCTGAAGGCAGAATCTGGGTTTTGGATCTGATGAAGGATGCTTTGGAGGCTTTCATGACCCTGGATGTAAAGTACAGATGCACATGTGAGACACAGGCTGAGCTCAGCAGTGATCTGCTATTATCATGTGAAAAACAGAAGTTACACCCCATGAAGGCCATGTAACCACTCTGAAGAGCAATTAATACCGTATTTAAAATATGTTTTGAAACTAGCCAGGATACTGAAACAAGATCTCCAGTCTACCAACCTACAATTCAAGAGATAACAACCACCTTGCGCACAGTCCCGAGCCTGGAAAGTTTTACAAAAGATTTCCCAACTGCATTATATTTCATCCCTCCATGTTCTAATTATATGGTTAAATACATTTGCATAATCAGATGCAATTACACTAATTGCATATATAAGCAATAATCAACCAAAAATTACTCTGAAGAAAAAAGTTTCTGCTTAAGGAAATTTCTGTAACGAGAAAACACTGAGGAATGCCAAGTCTATCTAAGTGAGAGTGATATTAACATTAAACACTCCAGGTAATGCAGGTGAAACAGGAGCCCTGCCAGAGCATTATCTGAGTGCAGCTCTGTTGGCACATTTTAACCACGTCTTTGGTGGGGACAACACCAAAGAACTGAAGAGGAGATGCGCTCCTTTGTACTCAAGCCCTGGCTACAAATGCCTATGGTAAGGCAGGTTTGGCTGCTGTGTTTTATTGTGTTTTATAGTAGAGGTTCAGTGACTCTTGTGGGCATAAGATCCTGGTGCTGGACTATATTCACTTCTGCTTTAATCTTTTAAAGCTGTTTATCAGTGTATGAGCATCAGAGCTGCTTTTATTTTGCAAATTACAGCTGGGAAAGCACGAGGAACAGGCAATGAGAGGCACTCAGCCCACATATCCCACAGTTTTTGCTTTCAGTGATGCCAAGTGCTGTGACTCACCATCTCTGCAACAGTCCAAAGTGACCACGAATCAGCACATCCCAGCACCCATCTCCACACCGACTCTGGCGACAACTGAGCTCAGATTATAACAAATCCCATTTGCCCTTGTGACAAGGGACACAAAAGCCGTGTGGGGGAAGGACCCTGGCCACGGTGCCAGCCTGATCTCAGCTCCTGACACCATGGCAGTGAGGGATGGGAGGATGGAGGAGGTTGGTGTGGGCACAGAGCCGAAGCCCAGTCCTGCTGTGTGACCACCAGGCTCACTGGGTGCTTTGCCTCGCTTCCAAGTGACCCCAGGGAAAGCAATGGGAAGGATTTTGGCATGTTAATATGCACACAGCCTGGACAACACGGGGAACTCTACTCAGGTGTCAGAAGAGAACAAAAACCCATTTCTAAAGCTGCTCTCAGCTGACCCAAACTCAGACCTCCGAGCCTGCCTACCCCAACCCCCTCTTCCAGTCACCATCAAGAGTACAGGAAATACCCCAAATGCAACCTGCATGCTGCTCAGGGAAAGCTGATCCTCACAAATCCAATGGAAAAGCAGCTTCCCCAAAAGAGTACTTGGTGCTACAGCTTGAGATGGGCACAGACATCAGCTCACACAGAGAGACCCTGTGCAGGGTCAGTGCAGGACCTGTGCCACGGAGGGAGCAGGCTTCTGGGGCTGAACATGAGCAGGGAAGAGGGGGACGAGGAAGAGGAGGAAGAAGTGCCGTGGTTTGCTGTCACTTGCTGGGCTGAGAGGCAGCGTGATTCCCAGGAGAGGAGGCAGCCGTGTCAGGGAGCACAGCTTGCTGGAGGTGGATTTAAACAGTCACTGAGGGGGTGCTTCAAAAAAATAACTGAGCATGTCAGATTATATGAAAGTTGAAAGGCTTAGATTATTTGTAAAATACTAACAAGTAAGGCAGTAGCCAGGCTCTACTGATTAATGAGCAAGATAACTGCCTGAGAATCAGACAGGCTTTAATTTTTAGGACCCTCATTGCAATAATGGCTTTCCAAACATCTGTACCATGGCAAGGTAAATGGAAGGTTAAAGAAAAAGAAGGTTTTCAGTTGTTTTAAGGGGAAAGGATTGGTCTCAGGTGAGCCATCTTCTGCAGCAATCCATAATGAACCTCAAAACTGCTACAGAAGATGATACAGACAGGTGTATCACTGTTTGTTGTGATAAACAAACTGAAAATGAAGAAATCGAGAGGACCTGAACAGCCTCTCAGTCTGCAAGGGCAAAGTCTAATATTCCACAACGGCCAGATCCCCACTGATCTCTTGGGAGCAGAACAGGGCACTCAAACCAAACCTGTCCCTAAGCCAGTGCAGTCACCCAGTGCCTTCAGGGGACTTTGCAGGACAGGGCACCAGCACGCAGCCTATGGGAAGCACCTCTGTGGCATGGAGAGAAAGAAAAGGGCATAGAAGAGAAACAGAACTGAAAACAGAATTCACAGCATTGAGCCCATGCACAGATCTGTGTGAACAGCCACAGCACAAAGCACCTGCCCTCTGGTTTTAGTGTAAGGTCTGGTTTTTAAGCCTGGCAAGCCCAGCCTGCAGCGAAGGCTCTAGAGCTGCAGCGAGCCTGCCAGCCAGGCAAGCCAGCTCTCACACACACCAATCTGTCACCCTGAGGAACAGAAACCAAGTGCACACAACAGCTGATCTTGTGGGACTGCATCCTGCTTCCCCAGTGGAGCCTGTGAGATACATCAGTAATTAAATAAATTAAGGAGGAGGGAAGAAGCCACCTGGAATTGTACAGACAGCAGAGTCTCAGCCCAAGCTGCACATCAGCGCCCAGATGCTTCCAGGACATCTCTTTCCTCCTCCCCAATTTATTCATTTCACCAGCATATTTCTCAGCCCTGCGTGCCTCCCCTGCACCCACTAGCACCTTCTACAGCGACTGCCATGGCTAACTCTGCTTTCCAGATGCTCACAGAATTCCTGTTGCTGCTCAATACATAAGAATTCAATGACAGAAGGCAATCACTGCAGAAAAATGCTGGTTATTCAGTTTAAAAGCAGCATAGTGGGATCTGGGAAAGGACACATACAGATCATCAACACAGCAGAAGAATTCAGCATCAAACACCTCTGCCAGGCTCAGATCTCACAGCACAGAGCAGCACTGTTTAAACAATTGTTTAAAAAGCATCCACAACAAGCTGAACAAGCCACCAGGCAGAACAAGTTCACAATTACACGTGTCAGGTCTTAGAGGTTTATCTCCCTCCCAGATAAGGAGAAAGCTTTCAGCTGCCTTTGAGAGATCTGGAGGTATTTCAGGGGCTATATCAAGTTGTTTAGTTCTATAAGCCAGCTGCAGTGAAAAGTCTTTTCAGCATTTTAAAAACATTAATTTCCACCTGTTCCAGGATTGCAAATCTACAATGAAAGTGTAAGCACAGAACACTGCAGGCTTTCTTCTTCTCAGCAGTTCAAATACAGGTAGCGACTTCTATTCAAGGTGATCTCTGCAAAGAGTTTTAACCAGGGAAATTATCCCAGCACCCATCTCTAAATGTCCATGGGCTGAAGGTCTTCATCAGCTCTGCCAATCTGCATACTCCAGGCAAAGGGCAAAGCACAGAACAGCACAGGGCAAGGCAGAAACAGTGAACTCTGTACAAGACAAATGGACTTCAAATTCAGAGCTCGAAGTATCTGTTCTATTTCCACATGGGTAACTTCCATCTTCTGATAATCCTCACGTCTTTAGAAACCCCAGGGCTGTAAAACATGTCCTCAGATAACCTGCACAATATCAAAGGCAGTGGCAGCAGAGAGGCTCTGCACAGAGGGAACAGGCTCCGGGGGATGAACAACAGATCCCACAGGAGTCAGGACCAGGTACACCCCGACAATTGCCCTTCTTGTGCACACACAACCCACACCTGGAAATGTAAAGGGTAGCAGGCTTCCCACTTCCTTTGAAGCCTTAAGCTATAGCTCTTTAAGCCTAAATGCACTTTCAAAGCCCTGAGGTCAATGACTGGAGATTATCCAGGCAAAGGCTGCTGTGGAGAAAGCTGTTCTTTTGAGTCACTGCCGTGCTATCCCTGAAATTTAGGCTGATGACAACTCAGCATTTGTCAGAGTGAAAAAGGCTTTACAGCACCAAAAGGGCCAACAAGAGTTCCCAGGTGCAGCTTTAGTTAAAACACGAGTAAGAAAATGCCACCCTGGGGCACCCTAATTTCACCCCAGTGAACAGGTTGAACCCAGGGTAGCATTTTCATGCCACTTGTGTTTTAACTAAAGCTGCACCTGGGAACTCTTGTTGGCCCTTTTGGTGCTGTAAAGCCTTTTTCACTCTGACAAATGCTGAGTTGTCATCTCAGTTGTCATCTAATTTCACCCCAGTGAGCAGGCTGAACCCAGGCTGCCCTGGGACACCAAAGCCGTGCCGCTGTTCTTGTGGCTCAGGACAAGTAACTGTGCATTGTACTCGATCAGCTGGGCTCTTTCTCAAGTGTTAGAAATGAAGCAAAGCCACATAATTCCTGCGAAGCCACAGGAGCAGCGGAAAAAAGGCAAGTTTCTGGTCACCAAGTCAGCAGGTGCAGGAGCAGAACAGGGAGTAAACTTGCTGGCAGGGAGGTGTCCTGACAGTTTTGACAAGCCAGGGTTTAGTTCTGCCTTGCATGCCCCAGTGCAGCTACGGGAGGCGCAGGGACAGAAGAGACACAGCCAGTATCGATGGCAGCTCACACGAGGCCACCTCTCTGCAAAACCAAAGCTCCTTCCAGCCTCCAACTGGGCTGCAGCACCTTCCTCGTGCTTACAGCAGGCAAAGCCAAAACCCTGAAAACAAGAGAGTTAGAAGCCATCAATCTCCACAGGATTTTTGGGCTCCACTCTTCCCTGCCCTGGGCTCCACTGCAGCTCACACCACTTCCAAATAAAACCTGAATTTGGCTGTTTGCTGCTAAAATTTTCAAGGCAGGGGAAAGGCAAACACGGTCTAAGAGGAAAGGGTGGTAAGGCAATATGATCTGTGCAATTTAACAGCAAACAAAGACATGGAAACATGGAATGTGGTTTACTAATGTAGTTTGAGCATCACTCACACAGCCTGGCCTGCCCCATGCCCAGCAAGAGAGGAAAGAAGGAAAACTCTGAAGCCAATTGACTTGGGCACTGGTAGCAATACCTGATCCCAACAGCTGTATCCCATGTCCTGGAAGACATCCCTCTGGTACAGGTCGGGGTGTCACTGGCAAATGAATTGCACTGCTCTGGCTACTCAGATATCCTTCTCCAGTTGCTATGGGAAAAGAAATCAAAGAACAAGACTGGTAACAACGTGAAAAAACTAAGCAAAGCATGTGTTTAAAAGCCTTGCTGGCTGCCAGCCAGGGTGCTCAGCACCTTCCAGGTTGCATCCCAGAACAATTAGTCTATATGCAGCCACTGAGTTTCCCAACACACTGCTCTTCTCTGTGATGGAGATGTTGGCTCCACTCCAGCAAAACACTTAAACACATTTTTGAACTTTAACTGTGCTCTCAGGACATCAGAAGGGATGATCACCCATGTGCCAAAGTGTGAACAACACAGAAAATCTCAGCCTAAAAAATGTGGAAATACTCATAGGAGTGTCTGGGTAAATGTGTTTCACATGCGTCTAAAAGAGCTGCCCAGTTACTGTGGGAGCCATCCCAGGGCTCCCTTCCCAGGAGGAGAGGAGGACAACATTTTCTTCCACACTTGCATTTTCTTAGGCTAGCAGGGCTCTTGTCAAGGCAGTATCAGAAATAATTCTCATTGCATTCATCCTCTTAGGAGGGTGACCTCCATCCATCCTTCCTCCTTCCACCAGTGCACACTGCAACACACAAAGCTCTGTGTGGCCAGTGAGGAGAGGAGACTCACTTGGAGGCAGCTTTTGAAGTATCCTCATCTGGAAGGGCTTTTTGTACAGTAACAACAGCAAAACACTAACATTATTACTACTACTTCTATTATTATTATTATTTTTACTATTATTATAATGTATTAGTACCATTATTTTGCCTTTGAGGCTAGCAACAATATAAGAATTAGTTAGGTAAATTTTTAAAAACATTTTAAAACAGAACACAAAAATCCCCTTCTTCTGCAATTAAGAAACAAAGCAAACTAGAAAACTTCTTGAAGAAGTGATTGATTCCTCTTGACTTGAATTATCTGAGAGGAACTGTTGGTACAATCCTCCATACCTGTGACCCAGGAGATCTAGCACAGACAACTACAGAAAACTGGAAATCTACACGCCTGTGAATTATTCTCTATTACCTGACAAAAGACACCCATAGGAAAACTATTTTTAGCTTTCCTTTCACCAGTTCTGTTTAACAATAAAATCCAATTCTTCAGCTGTTTTTGAAAATCTTGCCTAATACATTTCCACGTGCCTGTCACCTGCCATGACCTACCTGTGTTTTACAGACAGTGCCTACTCACCAAGGGCCAAAACCACATTTACACAGAGGAGTTAGGAAGAGACACTCTTGCTCAGGGCCACTCAGACACCACCTCAATGGCCAGTGAGAGAATCCCAAATTCCTGATTCCCAACCTCTGCCTATTTCATGCGCCTTTGTACTCTTCCTATAATGGACACACCCTTGTAAGAGCAGGTGCATAGCAACACATTATCATTCCTGACACAAACCACAACTGGGCTCACGTTTTCAGACCTGTTTCTGACAGTCAGTGCATCCCCAATTTTCAACATTTGAAGCACTTTGGCCACATCCAGCTTAGCAAAGCCCATGCCTAAGCCAGAAGCAAAGCCCCACATCACTCCCTGCACGACTCTCCCACTCTGGCTGCAGCCCAGCCACAGGGGCCAAGTAAGATGCAGAGATCACACTGTGCCTCTGAGCTCAGCTGATCCACCAGGAACCTACATTAATCAGGAAATAGATCGGGAACTGCCTACATTATGTTTGTTGCAGGATGACTGTGAGATCAGAGAGATGAAAGATTAGAAAGAAGAAGAAAAACCCAATAGGTTTACTTGCTATATAAAGCTTACAGTGGATTACAAAGGAATTTCTCTAGGCTCTCAGATATGCTATTCACTTGCTTACACACGTGCATGCTTCTGAACAATCATAACTCAATTTCATCAATATTTTGGTAATAGAAAAAATATAATTACATATAAATAAAAGTTGAGCACACGGTTTTATTTGCATAGCAATGTTGACTCTTTCAGGGGGCAGCTTCCATCTGAGGGTGCTTTTCTCACTGCTGGTGGCACAGGAGTTTGAGAACAGGCTCAGACTTGCACCTACCCACAGAAGGGACTCACTACAGCAGCCTGAGAACAAAGCTTGAGAAGTTTAATCTAAAGCCTGAGATCACTCTGCCTGACCAGGAAGCAAACAGCAAAATTTAAAGTCTCGCATTGCTGTGGAATTCAGGCAGATCTCCTGGGATACACTGTACTCACAAGATAGAGCTGTTTACTCTTCTGTCTGATGAAACATTCCATCATGCTCTAAATGCTATTAAAAAAAATTATCAAAAGCAGGGATGGAAATTTTCAGCTCATCTCCACCCATCCCATTCTGGAAGTGCCCAAAAGAGAATCGCTTAATCTAAAAGTGACTAAGACATGAGTCATCTGATGAGTAAGCACATTGGCTTTCCAGATTGGCTCTGCAAATCTTATTCAATCCATGACCATACCCAAGTCATTTCATTACCCAAATCATTTATCCATTTTATACGTTAATGCAGCAGCACTCCAAGAGCAGGAAGAAGCTCTTGTTTCCAACACCAGGGTAATTGCAGCTGATCTTGTCATGCTGTGATAGACGGAGCAGCGCCAGGAAACCCTGCGCTGAAACAGCACAGCAAAACCTCGTGGCAAGTCTGCATATACAGTGCTCTGAAAGTCAACTCTGGAGACACCTCCAGCCTCAGCCAACACTTGAGTTAAGCTGTACTGGCACCAGCCACTTGTGCAGCTCAGCGCCCCTGCAAAGGCAGACAGAAGCCCTGCTCCTGGCAGCAGGATGCCAGCGGCGCTCCGTGCAGGCAGTGCCAGGACTGCAGCCAAATGCTTTCAACGTCCTCCTGTTACTCTCCCAAAAGCTCTCACATGAAACTGCAAAAGCTTTAAGTTAAACCACTTCTGGGGCTTAAATATCTCTCCATTCTGGAGGAATATGAGCACCTCACAAAGCAAATTTGCTCGTCTTCACAAACATCCTGTGGGATACGTTCACAGGCAGGGAACTGTGCTGGGGAGAAGATGTAATCCCCATTGTATTGGGTCTGATCAAGGTAAAGCTCACAGCCCTGACAGTGCTGTGCTTTGCATTGGTAGCTGGATGGGTGCTGATAACAGGGCAGTGTTTTGGCTACTGCCGGGCAGCACTGTCCCTCTGATGTTCCTTCCCCATCGAAGAGGATGGGGGTGGCCAAGGTCCTGTGAGGGGATACAGCCAGGCCACCTGACCCAAATTAGCCAAAGGGATATTCCATACCATGTGACGTCAGCTCAGATATAAAAGCTAAGGGAGAGAGGAGGAAGGGGGGACACTCGTGTGTTTTCACTGACTGTCCTCCGGAGCAGCCGTTACGCGTGCTGAGGCCCTGCTTCCCGGGAGGTGTCCGGACATCGCTGCCCATGGAAAGTAGAGATTGACCCTTTGTTTTTTCTCTTTCGCTCACACGCGCAGACCTTGCTTTGCTTTTTGCTTCATATTGTAATAAAACTGCCTTATCTCACCCTACTGGCCGTGCTCCAGCTTACTCTCTCCTGTCCCGGCAGGAGAGGGGAGTGATAGAGCGACTGAGTGGGCACTTTGCACCTAGCCAGAGTCAACCCACTACACCCATAAATCCTTAACAGACCCCTACAGATACCTTGATGCCTTTGAAATGCTATCTCAAGATCCAACAGGAGATCTGTGTGGCTGATGTTCCCCTGCTCTCTTCCTTACATCCTGGTGAGGACATCAGTGAGCAGGTCTGCCCTGTCCTCGGGAAGCCCCCCACATCCCAGCCCCAAGCACAGCAGCAGTGATGCACCCAGCAAACAGCCTGGGCACCCCCCAAAATGATGAGTCTGTTCAGTCTGTTTTACAGCCCACTGCACAGCTTTTCTGCAGGGCTGCTGATTTCTCTGTGTTCCATCAGCACAGCACAAAAAGTACACTTGCAAGTGGAATAACTTCAAAGGACTCATTTAAGTTGCTGCGCACCATTCCACTGGCATCACACTACGACCAGCATCTTGATACTGCATTTCCAGAGCTTTAGGTTTTCCGGATCTTTCAACAGACTCAAAGGAGAACACAGCCAGGGTGTTCACCTGAATGGCCAGCCCTGTGAGCCTCTGCCATTACATAAAGAAGGGTAAAAGAATAGAGATTTCTCATCTGGGGGCGAATTTGCAATTTGCCTCTGTTGGACTATGTATCAACAATTGCCACCACCCCTGTCATCCGTGGAGCCAAGGCTGCTCTGCCTTCATTATTTCCTTTGGCACTAAGGAAAACTTTCATCCCTTTGCACTAAATCCAGTGACCACAACTCAATCTCTCACAAACTGAGGTCAAATAACAGGACTTAATCCCATAAACACAGTCAGCCTTGACTTCACAGCTGCCTGCTGGTGTGGCAGTGATCTTCCTTGCCTCAAACGTTAGACCATGTCTGCCCATGGCTCCTGACCACCTTTCTACATCTCACTTCCCTCCAAGAACGTCAAGTTCACCACAAAATAATCTGCTAAAATGGAAGACGACCCACCTCTGGAAGCTGAATAGAAGAAAGCCCACACAACAGGCTGGCCTGAGGATGAAGAGACTTACACACAAAGCAACAGCCCAGAAAAGCTTTGATGTTACCACCAAGCAGCAGCTGCCAGCACTGATGAAGAAGGATGAAAAGGCTGAAAACCTCCACAAAGGCTCCTTACAGCTGTCTGCAGGTACAAGATTAACACAGGATAAGCTGGTTTTAAGCACCATTACAGCAAACACCTCCGAAGCTGCAGTGGTTTGACACTCACCCCCGGAGGGTTTGGATGGAGGCTCTCCAAGTGACCACAGCCCAGCTGCTCCCAGGATGGCACATGCACTCACACACACCTTCTCAGACATCTGTGCACACAGGACAAAGGGAAGAGCTGCGATCCCACCAACACATCATCGTCCATTGCTCTCCATGGCAATCCAATCAGATGCACCAACAAAGTCTCCAGGAGGGAGGAAAACTCCTCAGCCTTCAAGAAGAGTGCACACCAGCTCCAACACAAATCAACTTTGCACTGAGGCAAACACATCTCTCATGCTAAAGGCATCCTTCAAAATAAAATTACCACCTCTTCTGCTATGCTTATGGCATCATGAGATCTGTCTGCTCCCTGCTGGGATAACCGCTCCGTGTCCAGCCTCTGTCCAGTCACTCTCCCAAGCACTTGACAGGGCAGCAAGACTTCACCGGCCTCCTCCAGCTCTCCTGGCCATCCCTCACTGGCTGCTGGAGGGTTGCAGACCAGCATGGTGCCATGGCCCTTTGAATTTACGCCTCTGGCACTGGTGAAAAGGGAATTCAAGGACAGATAGATCCTCTGAGCAGACAAATAGGTGTACCTTGGGGAAAGAGGGAGGCAGGTAGAAAGGAGCTTACTGTTTTCCTTAATCCCTTTCTCTGGGAGTTCACTACAGAGGCCTAAGGATGGTCTCACCTCTGCAAACCCTTCCCCTCAGCTGTTTGTATCCAGCCCATGGACAAAGCAGGACTGCCGCCAAGGTAACCAGCAACACAATGCCACAGCTCCTTCCTGGCCACTCAGCTCAGAGGGAAGCGAAGAAGCAGCAGGAAAACACCCAGGGTAAAACACTTGATAAAGACCATCAGTTACAAGCCCCCCATTTCAGGCTAAGGGTTTCACTCTGCACAAGTCCCAGAGAGGTTACACACTTCTCACAGACTTCTCAGCCCCTGGGAAGGCTCCTTCCCACCCCACCATAAGCACATTAGTGAAGTCAGTCATGAGAGAGCTCCCCAAGGATGGATCTGTGTGCAGCCACCACCATCCTGCCCCACTGCTGGCACTGCATCTGCTCCATGGAGGAGCACTGACTGCAGCCAAGGAAACTTCACTGCCACTCTGTTTTAAACAAGCAGAGCTCTCTGAAGTCATTAACTCATATAAACATTTCACGTCTGTTTAGGGAGCTCCATTCTTACAAGCATTCACACATGAAAAGCAATCACTGAGTGCATTCAAAAAGAGGTAGAATCAAGAGAGAAAGAAGCTTCTGCTACAAAGAGTGGAACATTTCTTGTATTTTGTGCCTCGCAGTCCTTAAATCCTGTTACTTTCAACATCTGCATCTTCACTTTAAATGTTCTGCTTCCCCATACCGCTGCTATGTTTTTCAGAAAGTCAAAGCAGGCCAGAGCATTTGTGGTCTGCCCAGGGGAGACTAGTCTGGCTAAAAATTTGTGCTTTTTCCCCTGCTTCCCCACCCTTCTCTCCTCCCTTTACTATATCTTGACTTTTAGACATTAAGTTTGAGTCAGAGTCTGTCACCAACCCCGTCTGTGTACAGCACCCGTGTCATCACCCAGTATGAACCATCAACAATATAAATGCCAAATTCTGCTTGTACAGGGGCTGCCCCAAAGCTCATTGGAAAGACATCCCTCTCCAATGGCACGTGGACCAGAGCCAGCATGAGCAGAAAAACACGATTTGCAAAGTTGGCTATTTGGAGAATACAATCATGCAAAAACCTGATCCTCCAGCAGAATGTCTTTGCACTTTCCAACAGACCAAAAAGAATGTGTGCAGACATATATGGATGTTTTTATCAAGCATTTTTGGCATAGGAAGCATTTTGATGCCATGGTGATGGGTGCATCTCGTAAGCCCTTAGACATAATAGATAAACCTGAAGCCAATTAGGAAAACAATACTGCCATGCTTACATGATCCACAGCTACTCTGAAAGGGACAAAAATTTAACTCCTATGGAAAAGATCAAAACAAAACTCCAGATCCATTGTTAAACAGATTAATCAGACTCTTGGAAAGCTCATGAGGGATTTGGTTCAATCTCTGCAGCTGTTATTAGCATAAACCCTGTACAGCAGTAACAAAAGACCTGCCTAAGTCTCACGCTCTTGTTTACTTTGCAATGAGAGTCTGCTCGGGCTCACAGAATTTAACATACACACTCTTAATTAAGGGGACAGGACAAGAGGAAGGAGTTGGCTGAAGTTTATACTGCAGCAAAACAAAGCTCTTAATGGCCCTTTTTATAAGAGCAGGACGACCAGTGTGGAAGAAAACAGAGCCTCAGTGCCAGCAACATCCTTCCTGATCCAGCAGAGTCTGGGCTCGAAGCTGTGCAGGGCCCCAACCAGGTACAGCAAGAGGCAGTCCCTTCCCAGGGAGATGAACCATGCCAGGGACCGAGGGGAGCCAGGGATGACTGTGTGCAAAGTAAGGAAAAGCACACCGTGTTGGCAGGAGCGAGCCTGGAGTGGATGGAGCATCATCCAGCTCAGGGCTGGGATGGCCAGGCACAGCCACAGATGACTTAGGGCAGGACGGCTCCTGCTCACCACTGCAGCAAAGGTACAGCCCAGAGAAAGGAGCCTCAGCACAACTCCAGAGTGGCTCCCCACAGCTGCAGGGACTGGATGGGCCCCTCGTGTGCCCCTGGCTCCCGGGAGGGGCTGTGGGAAATGAGTTCATGGCATCCAGAGTGAGAAGTCCCCACAGGAGAGCTGACAGGTAAGTGGAGCAGGGGAATGACAGCCTGCTGAGAAACAGCATCCTGCACCCCTCGTTGGGCGTCAATCACGCGCTTCCCAAAAATCCCCAAATTAGAATTAAATACGACGCTGCCGCCTCCGGAACAAAAATTATTCATTCCATAAAAAGCATTTTCATACATCTCTCTTATGACTCTTCCATTCCTCTTCAGGCCCACTCACTCCTCTCCCACAGAGGAGTCATTTGATGAAGGAACTTTTCTGATTGCAGCATTCTGCAAACTTTTTTTGTAGAAGGGTTAAATGAGCATATTCCTGCAGGGATGGCCAGTGCCAGAGGAAAGGACCTCCCAAGGGAGAGGGGATTCCTCCCATTGCAACTGAGCATGACATCTACTTTGCTGAAGGCAGAGGGAGTCCTGCCACCCCTTCCACTGTGATTTTATCCTACTGTTTTTCAAGATGTGCAGATTAGAACTAAGTAAGTGTCTCAACACATGCTTCATATGCTTAAGTCTTGTTAAAGCTAAGCAAATGCTTAAGGACACCTATTTCTTCAGGAAGCACTGCTGGATGAGACCTGTGCTTTGCTCACAACCTTCGCATGAATTCATGTTTTCCAGGCACAGCTCTGGAACCTGGGCAGGAATAGAGATGCTGGTGCATGGTCTCACATGCAGTAACATCTAACAACGGGTTCAGGGAGCACGTGGAGCCAGCAGGTTGCTGGAGTGTGCCCTGAGAGCCCATGGATTCAGAACCAGTTGCATGGCTGGGACAGGTAAGAGCCACTTTGTTTTTTCATGCACTTCTCTATTCCAGCCTGGAGGAGGAATCACTGCTGTAGGAGCGGTGAAGAAGCATTGTAGAAGGCCCTGCTGGCAGCCCAATGTTTGGGAGCCAAATTTAAACTCCTGACTGTCATCACTTCATCAGACAGAGTCAGACACATTAGCCCCACCTTGCTGCTTCTCCACAAACTGGGGCCAGCAAATTCTCTTGCTGGGAGGACTGAGCCATCACAAAACATCTCCCAGGTCCTGTCCACTTGCAGATCTCACTCACTTTCCCTGGTGCTTGCACCAAGTGCCACACTGTCACCTTCCACTGCCCAAACTGCCATTGTCCATAAATCAGCTGCAGCACTTGCATCTCCTGTGATGTTTAACTGGGACAAATGCCTTTATAAAGACCATTAGACATTAGACTCTGCTGAAGCACTGCTTGGTGAAGGCTACAGAGAGCCATAACACCAACCAAAAGGTTTCAAGTGGTAATTAATCAGCTACAATAATAAAGCATGCATATACTTTCAAGTGTTTACTCATTTCCTGAATGCCTCCCATAAATATCTAACCAATAAAGCATACTTTGAACAGTGACAATTGTATATTTTCCCTTCTGAGCTAACTCTGCACTACTTACTCAAAATAGAAAATTCTGTAGGACACAGGTTGAAAGGTAACAGAATTTTTGAAGTACCTTCAGCATTTGAATTTGCTCTGAACATAGAATACATAGTACAAGTGTTTAAACTTTTCTCAGTCTTACCTTATTTTATGGACAAAGTTTACACACCTGTTTTAATCCATTCAGTCAGCTGGGCTGCTGGTCTACAGCTCTCTTCAGCAATGTGATATTCACTGGTGAGGCTGCACTCCTGCCAAGGCAGAGCTGGCCCATGCAGCCTCATGGAAACCAGCACCAAGATAAAATCCTGATCTCAAAAACACAGCCCAAGCAACCTTCACTGAAGTACAGGAGCTTTGCTTTTAACGTAGACAGAATTTCTAGTTCAGGCTTTTGAACTAAAGTGTTGTGTTAAAAAAGAATAATAAAGAAATCAGCGCAGATCTCCCCAAAAAAAGAGGAAACCAGAGTTGTGAAAACAGCTGGAATACTCTCCACAGCCTTCAGCACTTGCTTTAAGTGGCTGGAAAAGGCCAGTGTCATTTGGTTCTTAGCAAGGTTTAAATGAGCTTCAGCCCGCTGAGGAGGGCTGGCCAGTTTGACAGGGGTTCATTTATGATAGTGACCCTGGAGACCCCAGCACAGGCAGGCAGGACCAAGAGCTGCTCACCACTGCCGTCCTCCCAGGGACGTTCCTGGGCCCCACGCTGGCCTCAGTCTCCTCTCCACCACCACCCAGGGACACTCCCCCATAATCACCCGTCCCACCAGGGCTGACCAGACTTCTAAGCTACAAACTTATCAGGAAGGTGCAAAAAACCTACCTCAATATTCCAGGTGGTACCTAATCCCTTCAACTTTCCTGGAGAGGTGCTTTTCATTTCCGACAAGAACTACAAATTAATGTTCTTGCCAGTGTAGTTCATCAGAAAAGCA
Source organism: Callaeas wilsoni (assembly GCA_013398955.1). Lineage (NCBI taxonomy): Eukaryota > Metazoa > Chordata > Aves > Passeriformes > Callaeidae > Callaeas > Callaeas wilsoni. Next base: position 18,786 of record VWPU01018387.1, on the reverse strand, counting down.
AAGCCTCTTTTCACTGTGCAGGGCCCAGGTGACTGTCTCCAAGAGATTAGCTGTTACCACATTTAGTTCAGTAAAGGGTTTATCTCAGCCATGCTCACAAAGGCAGACTGTGAAGACATTCACCAGCTGGATTCCTGGGGACTGACACCTTGAGCAGCTGCAGGGCTTGGAGTGCACCCGGGAAAGGCATGGAATGGTAACTGGTAGGAGTAAGGAGTTTTTTTACCTCTCTCCAGCACAAGAAGCCAGGGCCACAGACAGATCTTTTTGAGGGATCAGGGCACTGTCGGCTGCCAGCCAAGGGATGACAGGAGGGTGAAGGAGCAGGAGGGGTGAGGGAGCCGGGGGCAGGAGAGAAGAGATTTTCAAAGCCCTCCAGGGCAGGCACCAAGTCTCTGTGCTGATGGTCACAGCGGCTGCTGTCAGGAACATGTGGTTGCCAAATCCATGAAGTGTATTCCAGAGAGCCTCCAGAGCTTCCACAAGGTGAAACAACTGGACTTATGCCACCAGCTTTAATCCAGAACTCGGTGAGGCTCTGCTAAGCACTGCGAGGCAGGAGCAGGGCTAAGGGAGGGACTGGTGTCTGCACTCACCCTGAAAGTTTCAGAGCAGACCACCAGTCAGGCATCCAGGCTCTTCTCAAACCAGTGAGGTGTTCCATCTATAAAGAGGAATCTTGTCCTAAAAATCTAGACTTTGTGCACTGCTGTTCCCTCTGGCATTTATCAAGCATTTTGATTCCTAACCTGCTGCCTGCTCCAACCTCTTGAGCAACAGCTCAGGTTTTCATTAGTGCCAAGGACAAACACGGAAGCTGTGGGGCTGCTTTTTAAACTCTTCACCAGACCAGAGGGAAATTCATATTTTCCCTCTTGCTCATCGAGAAAGCAGGCTGGGGTGGGGCTGGAAAGACTTACAAAGCCCTGGGCGCTCAAGGATCAGAAATTCCACCGTGGTGCTGCTTTCCCTGCTCCCTCAGCTTGAAGGGGGCTCTGCTGGCATCTCGCACCAGCTGGCTGAGCACTCAGTGCCTGCATCGTGCCAACACTGCTGCCTGAGCCCTGGAGAGAGCTCTTGTAACAGCAATGTCAAGTGGCTGAACAAAGAAATATCAGAAAACACGGCTGGAAGGAGAATGCCTGAAGATATCAGTGAGCAGGACATCACTGGGCACTTAGAAGAATGACAAAGGCAATTTTCACAAATGGAGGGGTGAAATAAAGGAGAAATGAGAGTGAAGATTGAAAACAATTTCCTACTGTTTGGCATGCTCTAAAATTAGTGCCGTAATAGATCTCATCAGCCAGCATTTATTTTCCATTCTGAAGACAAGAATTCAAATAAGCCGCAGCAAGAGAAGCGCTTGCTTAGCTGAACAGCCTTGAACACAGGCAGCAACACAAACCAGGCTGTTCCAACCCAGCTGGATCTTGCTTGGGATTTTCAAAAGTGAAAACTCAAGCTGGAGACCCACTTTCCTCGACCACATTACAACCCCACCAGTACAAAGGTGACAGAGCGTCTGGAGCAGGAGGGGACAGGCTGCCCGTGGCAGACCTGCCCCAGAGATTTGCTGTGTTCATACAACTGTAGGAGACAACTGAGGGAATCCCAAAGTTACACTGCCTGGACAGGACCTGAGGCAACAGGTTACACACCACGCTTTGGGAAACCCCTGCTGTTAATCATCCTGATGGCTGTCACTCCTGCTGTCCCCAAGGAACAAGCCTTGCTCATCTGGCTCTGCCCGGGCAGGGAGTCCCCAACAGCTCCAACATTTTGCTGTGACTGCCCTGGGGCACAGCTCTCATGTGGCTGGGCTCAAACTCCATCCCCAGAACGTGCACATGGGTCACCAGACGCCAGGAGGAAATGCTAGCATGGAAATGCTGGCACACAGCTGCACCCCATTGCTGCTGTGCTGATCTGCACGTCTTGGGGACCAGGCCCGCTCAGTCTGGCACAAAGAAAAGCTACCCGGTTTTGAATTCAAAAACCAAACAACAAACCTCTACAGGCTTCATCTTGCTACTCCCATAGCTGCACAGCCATACATGTAAAGGTATTTTACAGACAGTGGGGCTGTGGAGAACCAGGGAGCTCTGGAAAAGCCCCCAGCCCGGGCTGGGAGCAGCAATGGGAGCACTGATGTGATGCACCCACTGCTCTTTCAAAGTTTAAGAACAAATCCCTGATGGCAGAGGAGAACTGGCAGAATCACTCAGCTATGAGGTGTCAGAGATATTTCAGACAGCCAGATATTCCCATGCAGAAACCCAGAAAAAGTCACCCCCTCACTCCCCCAGCTGCCTCTCTTTGCATTACTGCTAACATGGATGTGACTCACTAGAGCTGGGTTTATATTAAACTCCTGAAACAGATTGTTTGGCTGTTATGTAAATCCAGTAAATGTTAAAACACCAGAATAAATCAGTCAGGCAGTTACCACTGCCAGCTCTCCAGAGACATCCAAGGGACTGATTTTTTTAAAAGGTAGAGGTGGTAAGAGTTGAGGGGGAAACAATAACAACAACGATAACAGTAATAACAACAACAATAATAATAGTATCACAACAGCCTTTCAGCACTTTTCAGGGAGAGATGTGCCAGTGACTGCAGTGGCCCCACCAGTACTGCTACCAGTGTCCTGCCCAGCCACACACAGGCAAATCCCCCAACTTCTGTTCTGCACAGGTTATGCAGCATCACCTGCACAGGACACAAACTCTGTGGCAGCAGAAGTGCCTCCTTACCACGCCACCTGAAACAGCAATGTCACCTCAGGGGAGGTCAGTATGATAGCACTGATGCTGGGGTTAGGACTTCAACCATATCATGCTTTAAAATAAAATAAGCCCCAAACGAGGCACGAACGTTGTTCTTCCCACCCTGTCACTGGGAAGGAGGCTCTCCTTCAGGAGCTGCCTCTCTCCCATGGTGCAGAGGGCATATGCCACTCAGAGAACAGTTTCCTGCTCACAGTGACATCAGCAAGCCAGCACAGGAACAGATTTTAAAATTTGCAAACACAAGTGTTTTTACCCGAAACCTGACTCCAGGTTTATAAACAGTCTATGGGCCAAAGGATTAGTCAGAAAAATTAACTGGCAAATAATCTGCAAGAATAAGCAAAAGCAGAGCATATCACCATCTGCTCACAGATACCTCCTAAGGCAGAAACGAGGAGCCTTCAAATTAAAGCCTTCACTTTGTATGTAATTGTTGATAACCAGGCCATTGCACTCAAAATGCTCCCATAGCTACACTAGCAAACAAAAAAGGAAGAATGTAGAAATTAGGACCCCAAATCTTAGTTGTAGTGCAAAGCATGTTGGCTGAGCTGCCACTTGCGTGGGCTACACAGCTCAGACCAAGCCTCTACTCCATTTCAAAAGCAGCTGGAGCCTGTGGGTCTCTGCAAATGTGAGCCCCTCTGAGATTTCCACACCGCTGGGCACATTTAGACAGGTACATCTGGGCAGGGGACAGTGACCTGCCCAGCCCGTGCACTGGCAGAGCACAAGTTCCATTTCCAACTGCCCCGGAGATGAGACTGCAGATTAACATCATCACAGCACTGAAATGAAGAGATCTCCGAGCTATGTTTAATTAAACATAGTGTGGGGAAGTCTCTGCTTTTGTTAAACACTGCCTCAAAAGAAAAGGGCTGAGTAATCCACCAATGGGGAAAAACACACTCTTCAGCTACAAGGTGTTATTATTATAGGCTTAATATCACAATGGCTTGTTGAGATTATTAGGCTGGAGCAAACACTCCCAGCCTTGGTAAAACTGATACTACAGCTCTGTATTTCATACTTACATAAGCACTCAAGGTTTGTATGGAGAGGAGTCTCCCATCTGGAGAAGGAAGGCGTTGATTTGCAGCAGATTTCCGTGGCCCAGTAAAACTGGTCAGACAGAGAACAGAGGAGTTGTGTCTGTCCTGGGCACCAGCAGGGCCAGGAGCCTGCGCTGCAGCAAGGCCAGTGAACCCAGTGGTGGGAACTGATCCCCCTGACTGGGGTCAGCAGCATCACACGTGGGTGGCTGCAGCAACTCCACACACCATGGCACAAGCCCAGGCCACCAGGGAACCACTCCACAGGTCTCCTGAACACTGAGGACACTGTGACCAGCACCATACATTGGACATGGACCTCACACCCTGATTAACCCAGGAGCCTTGGCTTTCTCCTTCTGCAGAACAGAGGTGATCACCGACATGCAGGGAAAAGGTTTTGGAGCAGAGGGTTAGGCAGTGCTTCAGTTACTGCTTCTGAGCCTGCCCTTGGGGACAGCCCACACCAGCAGCCAGGGATTGCCCCGTGGCTCTGCAGCCCTGTGGGGTTGGTGACACATTGCTGCCTCCAGCACCCGCTCACCTGCCTGCAGGTGCAGCCAGCCCCAGGCTGAACCCCCATCTCAAACACCCAGGTCATTGCAAATAATAATTGTAAGTATCTGAGAATTTCAAGACATTTAAGACTCTTTTTTGAGTATTTGGTGCAGTAGAAGCTCTCACTTCTCAAGTTGAAAAACAAACCCTTTCTCTGTCTTTTGTTAATTAAATGTGTTCATTGTATTCAGATCTCATTTTTTGTGCATAATGTTTTGCCCATCTGTTTGATTAAAAAAGAACCCAACCACCCAGCTTCATTAAGCTAATTGGATGCATTCAGCCTTTGGTTAATATTCTGAAGTACTTTACAATTATTCTCCCCAGTTATTAAATCTCCTCTGAGGATCTTATTTTCTGTACTAGACTCTTTATTAGCCAGCACTCAAGTCAGACTGCATTTGCCCACTCCTTACCCACATGTGAACATCCCACCAACTCCTTCAACAGTTTGTGATCTAAGACATGGACATAAATTTGTGCCTTGATCCAACACTTCAGCTCACCCTGACCTCAAAACACAGCATCTCCCTCCCTCTGTGCAAGAGGGTTCAACACTGCAGGAGGAGGATGAAGTATTAAAGAGAGCACGACAAATTCTGTGTCCTGTGGGAGCTCCCATGTGAGCTTTTAAAGGGAAAAACAGTCTCAGAAAGGCTCAGGACCACAGCCCAAGGCGGATCATCCTAGAGGATGAAAAGTGACACCAACCAAATTAGTGCAGCAATGGCTTGGCCATGTGGCATCCTGTGAGTGAGCCAAGTGAGCCTTGCTGGCAGTGCAGTGAAGGGTTCTAAGCTCTCTTAGGGTTCAGGTTTCTGTATAATTTGTGGTCAGGCAACCTACCTGCATCCCGGACCTCCAAGGTGTCCCCAAGCTCTCTGCTCCACCACAGAGAACATGCAGTAGCTCTGAGGCTTGGTCTTCACACACCCCACCATCACTGTCCATTGCTTCTCCAAATAACCCAAATTTTGGCCAGCAGTGCTCTCCCAGCAGCCGAGCCCTGAATCAGAGCAGTCCCTGCTCACCCTCAGAAGTGGTCACAGGACAATGATTCTCCAGGATCAAGCATCAAGGGCAGGAAAAGGGAAAGAATGGCACCAGAATGATGGCAGGAAAGAGACTGAAGGTGAGAGAAGCAGCATAAGCCACTCTGTCAGGGTATGAGGAGAAGTAATAACTGGAGCCCCTCACTTTTCCCTCACCACAACATCTTCCCCCTCTACCTGGACATCCATTTCCTTGAAAACTTGCAACAAATCCTTGAAGCCCTAGCCACTGCAAGACACTTGAGCCCAGGAAGACAAAGGCTCCAGAAGCTGATGGACTGCAGAGTGAGAGACAGGACTGACAGACAGAGATGCACAGCAGCTACCTGGCTTGTCTTTCATACAAGGTCTCATTTCAGAAGGAAAACAGATTTTTTTTTTTTTTTTTTTTTTTTTACAGGAAGCTCTGATTTACATGGTTCCAGTCCCACTCAGCCCCAGCTGACACCAAGACCTTGCATGTTGAGAGGGAGCAGCAAGAGATGAAACTCTCCCCACACGTGGATTATGGGACTGTGACTGCTGTTCCTTCCTGAACCAGCACCAAGTTTGAGATGTAGGTCATGAGCTTCTGGAAAACAAGCCAGCAGATCATTTACAGGAAAAGCCATACTGAGTCAAGCCATGTATCCACCCTGCCCTGATTTCAGTCTCTAACAGTGGCCAGCAGTGGATGCTGGGAGGAGTGCTGCTGCAGAAACTGAGCTTAAAAATAGTTATGATAATGAGGAAAAGTTTAGAGTTTGGCCCCCTGACAGCACCTCCTGGCTTCAGGCAGTCACTCAGAGAGCCCTGACAGAACATCTCTGAATTTGTCTACAACCAATTTGAAGCTATTTTTTCAGTCTCCACAACACTGCAGTGAATTGAGCTCTGCGACACGACAAGCTCTGCGCAGGAAGCTCTGTTTGTGCCACACCTGGCAGACAAACAGGGGAGTTCAGGCATCCCAACACCAACTCCACGCGGTGTCAGAGAGGATAAACCACACACACCCCCTCACTGCTCCGTGACAGCAAGCCAAGGTCAGCAGGAAGCCAGCACAGGCACTCTGTGCAGCACTACAGGGCCAGGGAAGAAACTGCCCTCTTTTATTTGCTTCTGAAATCCCAGCCCAGCCTCTATTGTTTGTGTCTAAAGAAAACAGCCAGTTTTCAGTCTCTCGTTATAAAAAAGTGGTTACACTTGCAAGAAATCACTTGGTAGTAATTTAACGGAAGGAGGAAGAAATTTAGAGGTTGAGGCAGCTGTGATTTGACATGGGCTGACCTAGCACCTGAGGAGAACCTTAATGACATTTCCTTCCAGCCAGCCTGTTCTCCTTGGTTCACACTGTAATTAGCTTCCCCTTTTTGACAACCAGGCAGAAAGCCTAGACCACACTTGAAAATTTGGCCACATTATTACAACTTTTCAATAGCCTGGCAACAGCATCAATTAATAGAGAGCTCACTGCCCCACTGTGCTTAATGCTGTAAGAAAGGCAAGCTTTGGCTCAAAGAGCTTAGAATCAAAGCAGGCTTTAAAAATAGAGCTTAAATGTTGTAGTTTAACTTGGCAGGCAGGTAAACACCACACAGCTGCTTGCTCACTCCTCTCCAGGAATGGGGGAGAGAACTAAGGGGGAAAAAATGTAAAATTTGTGAGTTGGGATAAAAACAGTTTAATAAGAGAGAAAAAGAAGTGAAAATAATAATAATTTAATTAGAATATGCAAAACAAATTATGCACAATGCAATTGATCACACCTGCAGACCAATGGCCAGGCAGCTCTCCCTCCAGCTGATACACTGCAGGTGAGGTGGGATGATCCCCAGCTTTTGTGGAATCTCATTCAGCTAGAGCGAACAGCTCTGCAGCCCTCCAGAGAGAGAGGGATGTGGGATCAGGCTTCATTCCCCACAAGCTCTGCCTCCCTCCCTGAGCACGTGGCCTTCCCCTGGGGACACAGTCAAAATGAAAGAGGGAGCACCAAGAGCCGGGTCTGAGGTCCTGGGAAACATAAAATGATCTGCTCTTCTGCATCTCCCATCACCAGCCACATTTCCTTACCTTAGCCTTCAGGGGAAATTACAGCTGCCAAGGACTAACTCAGACTGGTCCCTAAGCGCCACCAAGGAGCAGGTGAGCTCTGCTGCACATGGGCCGAGCTCAGCCTAAATCGAGAAATAAGCAGGGCTGGAAAATTAATGCTGTTAGTCAAACTTGAGAGCAGTGCAGGCTTTCAGCCAGGGGTTACTCCAGATGTGCTCCACGTCCTGCATCCCAGGCTTTGGCTGCTTATTCCTCACACATGTCCCCAGCAGGGACAATGACCTCGTCCATCTGCGAAAGGGTCACGGGTCCCAAGAGGAAAAACACAAGGCTGCAGATTTCCAAAGGGACAAACCCAGTGCTTCAATTCCCTGAATTCTTTTTTTTTCAGGCTGAATCTACCTCCTGCCACAGACCCAGTCACATTCCTGAATGCCCGTTCAGAGAAACTGGTCAGTACCTGTGGGAGTGGGATGTGCTGTCCCAGCCAGGCATTTGGGAAGAAGGCAGCAGCCTCACAGAGAAAGCCGTCTCACATTAACCCAAGCAATGCAATGAGGTGGTGGCTGGTCCCATCTCCCTTCCACCTGATGAACAGTGTGAGCCAGGTGATCTGTGCCAAAGCTGGTAACAGCAGTAGCAGCCCCACAGCATTACGTGAACTACAGATTTCCATCCTCCAGTGAAGCCACTAACACCTACAAACCCAAAAATCCCTTCAGTGGTTTATTCTTGGGATCAGCCAATGCACCAGACAGCCCAGAGCCAGGAGAAGGATGCACTTGCCTAAGAGAGACCTGTGGCAGTACACAAATGCACTGCAGAAGGGACATCTACCCTGAAATTTGCCCCTCTCACTTCCAAACTTCCTTGTTTTCCTTAAGATGATGTCTGCAGCTAAATGAACACATTACAGCAGAAATTTTACTCTTAATTTGTCCCTTGGGTGTTTTGCTGACCCTACCAAGAACTATATTTAAATGTGCTATTTCCTGGCTAGACTCATTTGCAGTCCCTCCCCCCAGGCTCCCTGTGCCAGTCTGGCCCAGAATCCAATTAGCTACTACCACCCTTTAAATCAAAGGAATTACACTCAAACAAGAAAAACAGAATCAAGGATTCTAATTACATCATTATTATATGTCCAAATACTTACAATTCCCATGCTCTCTGGGAGGTGGTCTCAAAAGGCTAGAAAACGACAAGTTTCCAAAGCAGACAAAATTGTAGCCAGAAGAAATAATTTGACAGGAGACTGCCCAGCCCAATCACCAGAGCATGTTTGGTTTAAGACACTGCAGAGCTGGATGTAGGACCTGCCTGGCACCATGGAAGGAGCAGCTGCCTCCCAGCACCTGTGAGAGGTATAGGGAACCAGGTAAACACCAGAGTCTTACATGAAGGAGCAGCTGCATTCCATCTGGTATTAATGGCAGGAATCTGCTTTCATCAGCATCAGCACCTCCCTCCTCGATGCCTGGGAGGTGCTCCCACTGCAGCTTCCAAAGTAAAGGAACCGGTTTGCTTCTAAGAGTTTGCTGGTTCACACTCAGTCCTTGACTAGCTTCAGCTGGTCCCAGTGGCATCCAACAGTGTTCCCAGCAGTCCCAGCTGTGCACAGGAGCAAGGCAAGCAGGATGTGGATTCCCAAGGCCATAGAGCCCAGGGGCACGACAGAGGGGTGTTTTGTCCCTTTCCCTGTCACATCCTTTAAGGCTCCAGGTTCTGCAGGTCAGGTTCCCAGCTGTGCGATGCTGTGGCTGTTCAGACTTAACGGTGACCTCAGAGGACCGTCAGAGTCCCTTCTGGACAGGCTCCCCCATCCCCCTCCAGCCCACCAGCCTGTGCTCCAGCTCGTGGCTTCCTGCCTGCCTCCAGGAGCTGCTCAGCAGATCCCCACAGATCTCGTGGCTCTGGTGAATCTCCATGGGACTGTCTAGCCAGGGGATGGGGCTGTGCCGGGCAGGAAGAGCCAGGCACTGTTAGGTTGGAAGACATCAGGAGAGCTGATGTTATTCAGCTTGAACTTTCCAACTACCAGCACTGCTCAGCTTGGGAGATACCAGGACCACACAGAGATTCAGAGGAGGTTAAGGACTTTGGAATTGCTGCTGGGAATGGTGTTTCTCAATGTCAGCAAATAAGGAGTGGCTGGGATGACTTTGCTTCGAGGTACCACCTGTCAGGTCCAAACAAGCTTCAGCTCAGTCCATCCCAAACAGTGCAGTCACCTGTACCTGCTCCTGGAAAGCACAGGGCCTTCACTCACCCCTCAGGAGCCACACCTGCCACCAGTTCAGGTTACTGCAGAAATTCCACACAGGAACTAAACAACTCCTGTGTTGGGTAGCTCAGCCTCCTGGGAAGCGGAGCAGGAAGGGGTTCAGAGAGAGGCACAGGCTTCTTGCCAAGAAAGTGGAACGAGAACTGCAGAGGCACCAAGTGATCCTCAGGACACGACAGTGGAAGGGACAGCTCCAGAGAGGCTCAAGTCACTACACGTGCATGGTGGGACAGGGATTTGCTACAGGAGGGAGCGCTGCCAAAATAAATGTATTAAAACACAATGATGCTCTTTCTTCATTGACTCTCCAACTCCACGCCCTGCCTTTTGAGGGGGAGCAGATAGACAAGGACATGGACAGGGCTGTCAGACACTTCTGCAGAAAGCCATCAGCTAGGAAAACCAAATTCCGCAGGAGACCAGCAACTCTGAGCCATCTTCCCCTTCTTTTGCAGGCAGCTTCACTGACAGCTTGCAAAAATACTCTGCAGAGCTCCCTAACCAGTTTGATGGTGAAGTGTCAGCACATTTCTAGGTTAATAGAAGCTGGGGCATGGGAGGAGAGAGGAAAGGAAGAAGATTGATTGTCTTAGACAAAGAGATTGGAATGGATTTCACAGCAGGAGAAGGTTTCAGGGCAAGGAAAAATTTATTCATACCTAAAGAGCATGGAATATTAAAGACTCTGGGTTTCATTTCCTCCACAAGGCCTTAGTGGAATGAGACTCTCAGCACTTTGCAGTAACCACAAAACACCCTCAATGAATCCAGCTCACAGCAAAACCTCAAAAATACCTTGGCATTGCAGCCATGGCATCAGCAGGAGGCTGGTGGCACCCGCTGCATGGAGCAAGCAAGAGAGAGGGGCCAGGGACCTGCCTGGGGATGAGGGGAGGGGGCTGCCCCTGGAACACTGGGCAGGCACTGAAGCAAAGGCAGCCCAGCAACATGCTGCTTTTGGAGTCAAATAGAAGATAACAGAGTGCTCTGTGCATCCCCAGAGCATCTGCCATTTTTTGACTCAGATCTGGAGGCTTATTTTCCATTACTGTGGCACTTCAGACACTGTTACCACCCGGGCCTGATGCTGCACAGAGAAAATGCTGGTTCCTGCTGGACCTTCCCTTCCCTGGTGAGGTTTATGCTCCCAACACAATAAACAATGAAGCAAGCAGGCAGATGTTTGGATGAGCACAAGGAAAGCTCTGTTGGTTTTGCTCTTTCATTCCTTTGGTGGCTGAGAGGGTGTGCCACAGAAGAACCAGTTCCCATAGGTGGGACAATCTCACATTGTCCCCTTGCATCTGTGATAATTATTCTGCATGGAAGACAGATCCAGTGGCATCCAGGTGGAACACAGACACTTTTCAGCTCCTTGGAAACATCAAACTCTGAAAATTAACCAAAAATATCAGTTCCATTCTTCATTCAGACTTAAATCAATCTATCTGGCATTAAGGAATGGACTCCCAGCAATTGCTATGAATAAAGCATGCCTTTTCACTATTCCTCAAGGCAAATTACAAGCACTGCTCACATTAAACTGCATGAGAAAGAACAAAGCACAAGCCTGATCAGAGTGTGGAAGCACCCTGGAAGAGATGCCTGATCTCCCTGCTGGAATTCATGCCCACTACCACCACAGGACAAGCTGAGCCAGAGGACCTTGTTGTCACTGTTATAACAAATCACACCCTCCTCAGGCAGTAACCCCACGCTCCAGCCCTGAGGGAACATGTTTCTGTTTCCCCTGCGCTCAGCAAGGATTGGCCTAACAATCTGCACTTGGACATCTTTCACTTTTCCAGCCCCGTCTCTCAGCCTGGGGATGAGGTGCTGACACAGAAGGGCTGAAAGACTCATCTCAGGTCTGTTTTACACTCTGTCTGCTAACCTCAGATATCATTAACCTTTGTCAGTCAAGCTGTCTGACAGCTACAGAAAGGTCAATCCAGATTTCAGCATCAAAGCACCTCATCAGTGAGAGGTCAGCAGATGAATTTCCTGTCCTCATCCTGCCACTTGAAGCAGACACACCATTAGCAAGCAGACCCAAACCCTTTGTTCCAGCACAAATAATATCCCAAAAGACTCCCCAGATAGCATTTCCAAAACCAGGTGTTAGGAAGTGTCAAAATTAAGACCTGATTCATTTAAGTGGTTGGCTTCCACATGTGTACTGTAATAATTTGTCATAGGAACACTGCACCAGCTCCTACTGCCTTTCAAGTACCTTGATTTCTTTGGCATAGGGTTACCACCTTCTATACATCACCAGTATCCAAACCCAGTTCCCTCTCCTTCCCTCCCAGTTTTTCCACACTGATCTGTAAGCACTGACAAAAGACAGGGGAGGAACCTCTAAAGCAGCAGAAAATACTTTTCCAAGGCAGCACTCAACTCATTGAGAGGCAAACCCATCCTTTTTCTTTCATGATACCATCAGTCACTTCTCACACGCTGCAGGAATGGAGCCTCCTTCCCCAATGGAGCCGTGGTTCATCCTCAGATCACATCCTTGCCAGGCTCCTAATGAGGAGGCAGCTCACACATCTTCCAGCTTCTTGTCCACAAACAGTCAGGGATGGGCTGGGCTGGAATGAGGGAGAGGGAAGGTCTGGTAGCAGATACCCAGCATGAAGTAACAGCTACAGACCTTCTTCTAGGCAGGGGTCTCTTTGAGCATCCCAAATTCTCTCTGAGAGACCACACTAGAGCGGCAGAGCAGACGAAGGCTGCCAGCTGCATCCAGCACATGAGGAGGTCCAGGGGCAGGAGAAAAGCTCTGGCAATGCCTGTGGGTTGCCAGTACCATGGGGAGTAAGCACAGAGGCAGCAAGTAGCTGAGAGTAACTCTGACAGAGCTGGACACACCAGCAGGACAGCGTGGGAGCTGTGATAATTAGAGGCAGCCTCAGGTGGGTACACACATACACACAGTACTCTGCAAAGCTGTGCTGGCTCCGTTTTTTTGCTACTGCTGCCCAATTCCTTCAGTTTTATCTACTGTGGATGTGACAGCCTCCAGCTGTGGGCTTCAGAGGGCTATGCCCATATTATTTGTGTACGGCAAATCCACCCTCACCAGCTCTTTTAGGGGTTTAGGACTCGCTTCTGCTCTATAGAATGGAAATCTAAACTGCCTGGAGTGGGAGAGGGGAAGAAGAGACAGACACCCACGATAAAGTCTCTCATGACAGCAAAATAGTCTTTGAGTTAATAAATACACTCTACAAAAGCAAAGCCAAACCAAGGGAAGCTATGGAGTGGGTGGTCCCAGCTCTGCTGCACTCACAAGACTGCAAGACAAAATTGTGACCCATCTGTACAGCAGAGGCACAGCTGAGGAACAGCAGGAGGAGAGCAGCAGCACCTGACAGGGAGCACTGCTCCAGCACAGCACCGACCTGTCACACACAGGCACTACAGCCCAGGTCCCCAGGGCAGGATGAGCTCACATCCCTTGGTACCACTGATTCACAGTCTCACCTCAGCCCCAATCAATCCCAAATACAACGCTAACACATCCTCAGAAGGTGTTATTTAACCTGGGTTTCCCCAGCACTTTATTCCTCGTTTTCCCACTACTGAGCCCCTAGTTTAACACCCATGCTAAGAACTCAGTTTTTGGGTCTATTTGGATCTCCAGTTTACAAAGGGGATCTGTAGCCAGAGGAAACAACTTAAAGAGTCTTCTTTGTCTTAATTTAACATCCTATATATCAAATTTCTTCTCCAGTTGAAAGCCTCATGGGTCTGTAGGACTTGCTTCTACGCTTAGAGTTTAACAGACATACCAGAATCTGTGTAAAGTGAGAATGCCAGAGTTAAGATTTTTTCCCTCTGAGGTTGAAAAAAATGTTATCTGCACAGCTGTGCAAAGTCAGGAGTCTTGCCCTGAAGTTTCCTCATGGCAACAGGGACTTAACATACATCCAAAATGTGACATTAACACTCTGTCCTCACAAGGTCACAAAATCACAGTGTCACTTGGCTGAGAAAAACAATCAGCACACCCCAAAAATATTCATGGGATATTACACAGGAACTGCAGCCTTCAGGGATCTGCTCTCTTCCACCTTGGCACAGAGCTCTGTGCTCAACACAGGTCCTTCTGCCCCATCTCTGCCCTGCAGCAAGGACTCCCACCAACATCCCAGCTCTAAAAAGGACGGGACATAGTCCTCACTTACACTGCTGTGAGTGAGTGGAAACCACTGGAGACAGGGACTTGCAGAAGGCAGCAAAAAAACCGAGGCCACGAATTTGGCTCCACTGCCCTCAGAGAAGCAGTTGCCACTCAGCACCAGTACCAGCAGAAAGGCAAGCCAGACTTCAGTGGCTTTCCTGCTTGTCCAAGGCATACGCACAGCTCCTGTGCAGAGACTACAGCACAGGAACAGGAAAAAGGAGAAGCATGTCTGCATCTCAGAAAGACACATATTCCAGTGCTGCTCCAGCACATCGCAGCCTTGCTGTTTACACTTACACCAGAATAATTAGAGCAGTCACTGTTAACTAGCTAACAACTTCACCATCAACTCTCTGAGCAATACTGAAGAATTCATCACAACATTTCACAGCCACCACTCTGCAGAAACACTGAAATCACCCCAGACACAAGCAGCCTAAATTAATCCCACACGGATTCTAGCAAAAAGAACTACAACTATTTCAGCAGTACTCACCCAAAAATAACGCCTGCCCAGGGCAGCAACCCAAAAGAAACAAGTCCTCAACAAACCACACCTTATGCACAAAGCATGACTCAGCTCATGCACTGAGTGCCATCAAGAAACAAAATACAAGGGTTCATACTCGGCCAGGTTCACTCCCTAAACCAGCAGCTTTTTTGGGATATGAAGCTCCCAGCTGCCACGGGACAGCCCTCCCTTTGAGCTGCCAGCCTCAGCCCACTGAGAAGCTGTGTCCTCAAAAGGGTTTGGGCTTTCAGGAGAACTTCCCCATCCAGGGACACCAGCATCTGAAAACAACAAACAAAATTTCTCCAGAGTCAGGTACTTGACAGATATGACATCCGTGCTTCTCCCTCTGTTTCTATCCATATCACTTGTGCCAAAAATATAAAATAAACTGAGTATCTAATATATAAAATAGGTATGAATATACAAAACATATAATGAAACTGAAGACTGCAATGAAACACGAAAATCTTTCTAAAAACTTAAACCAGTAGAAAAAGTGACCAACAAATCCCACCAACAAATTCCTAAGCACGTTAGAACTGCAAGTTAGAACTGCAAGTTCTGCAGTCCTTGACTGCACCTCAGCATTAATGGCAAAGTCTATAAAATGTTTTTCTGTGATTAATGACTTAATCTGTAAAGTCACCACCTGTGGCCAAGAACACAAGCCTGAGAAACATCCCTGTTTCTGAAGGGCCAGAACACATGTACTCACACCTCACCCACCACCACAAACCAGCAGCCACTCTCCCACACATGGATGAAAATCACTGTAGCTCCTTCCCACCATCATCTTTCAGATTAGTATCCTTCTCCAATTTATCAGTTATTAAGACCTGTTCTCTTTAGAAGGTTTCAGACACTCTTCTCCAACCATGCTAAGCTTAAACACTGTCTTAATTAAAATGACATGCTTGACCACAAGACATTTTTTGGTATCATTCATCTACTGGCTGTACCTGATACTTTATCCATCACAAACAACCCTAACCAATCTTCAGACCTGCCTCGATGACTGCATTATGTCAACAACTGCTTTGCACACTTCAACCATTCCCACAGCCAGCTACACACATTCCTTTTTCGACCACATATTTTTGGTGACTGGGTCACCTTCCTCCATGCTGGATGTTTGCTCCTTAAAGCAAGTGACATCCTGTGCCCCCCACCTCCTTCCAAAAAAAAGAGAAAAAGAATACTGAAAATCAGAGGAGGAACCATGAAGACATAAGAGGAAGAATTTTCACAAGGATTACTGAATACCTGGTTGTCCTCAGAGGGGTCTGCTTTGCTACAGTTTAAGACACAAGCCAATAACATTTTATCTCACACCAACTTTGTACTTGGCTTTTACGCCGACAGCTCAGGTACGAGCAGGTATTATGCTTTCATCCCAAAGATGAAGGTGTAACTTGCTTTCTTGCTCTTTCTCAGCAAAGGGACGGCTCAGCTTCCCGAGCCTCCCTCTCCATCTGCCAAGCTGCAGCAGTGGCAGGGCTGAGTAGCAGAAAGGATCTGCCAGAAGCTGTGCAGGAGAAGTCTCCCCACCCCCCGAGTTAGAGGGAAAAACCCACCCAAAAACCCTGCTTCTCCATCCTCCTTCCCACTCAGGAGAGCTCCTACTATAGCCTGATGCTGCCCAAAGCTGGGCTCTGCTGCTGACTTCCCAGAAACCATTTCCTTCCCACCTTTCACCTACTTGTGCTGCTTAACTCAGCATCCCCACAGGGCCCTGGAGCCAAGGGAGATGTCCCACGTAGGCAGAACCTGCCTCCCCCTACACCCAGCATTTGTCAGGCTTCGAGCAGCTGAACAGACCCATCAACAGTGCACCTGCCCATCATCCACCTGTGCTTTAGGGCACTAAAAGGTATCCTTTTTCCAGGCATCTTCCTAAGGCAGACTAACTGCACATATTGATTTCAAATCCTACCAGACTGCCTTCCACAGCTCCAGCACTGACAAAATCCTCACACTGAGGTCTTCACCAACACACATCCCTTCTCCACTAGCTTGGTGTGCCTGGATTTATCCTCTCTGCCCCTCGGCCAGACAGATACCTCCTCTGGAGACCAAAACCACCCTGCTAGAAGCCATCCAGCAACCTCAGCCTTCTCCTGAAGCTTCTTACAAAAGAAGTTTCTCCTTCCCCTGTCCCTAGGTAGCAATGACCCTATACAGGCTCTTCTAAGGTCAGAATTGACATTGAAGAGGAGATTTGGCATTCAGACAAAATTGTTCTTTCCACAGTTCACGAGAAAGTGGCACAAATACAGGGTTAATACATCCTTCAGTAACTTCAGGGAACAAATATCAGCAAAAAGAGATGCTGCACTCCGCAAGCAGAGCCTTGGCTGAAGCACAGTGACACAGCACAGTGCCACCTCTTCACACCCAGCCAAGGTCTAAACCACCGAGGTTTTTGTCGTGACCACCGCCTAAAGAGCGCTTTTTTCTCCAGCAAAGAGAACACTGCGACACCATCCTTCCAGACATCTCCTCTGCTGCAGGCTGAGGACATTCCTACTGCAGCCCCTGCACAAGAGCCCAGTAAGGGAAGGGAAATCCCACAACCCCTTCCCAGCAAAAGAAAAGCTGGGTCTTCAAAGTCTAGCTAGTGCAAGGACAATTAATTGTAGCAGGCGAAGACATTTAGGGCTTAATGAACACATTAATTAGAGAGCAGAGAGTAGCAGCACAGGCTTTGACAGCCATGGCAGAAGTACAGCACCTTCTGGCTGTGTGGAGTGATGGGGAAACTCACTGCTTTCTGGGGCAATGCCAGGACAGGTGAGGTCCCCTTGCAGCTTTGCTCCAGAAGCACCTGCTTGGGCAGCTCTGCCCACCTTCTCTGAGCCAGGAGCTGTCCTGGGAGCACTCCCACATACCCTACTCCAACCCACAAGAGCCATCCCAAACCCAAGGAGAAACAGATGGAGACAGCTCCAGACAGAAGGCACTTCAAGCCAGTGAACACGGCTTCCCTCAAGGAAAGAAACCTGCTGGGACCCGGTGGCCTGGCACCTACTGTGACTTAAAGTGCAGCCTTCAGAGCATATCAAACCATGACATGCCTGAACTCCTCGCTGGAATGATAAGAGCCTGGTTCTTACGCTCCTGGTTGCTAAGATCTGACCTTCTCCAGGCAAAAGCCAAGGGAGCAAGCCCAGGAAAGCAAGTTTATTGCTCTGCCTGGAGTTTAATCCCATTCACACCTGGCACTCCAGCCCGAGCACAGGGCTCACACAGCAAACCATGCACAGGACATGCTGGAGCACGGCCCCAGCACACTGGCTTTGGTTTTTCTCTTCAAGCACCTGAGATAGTGGCTCTCTGCTTGCCTTATCCAGTTTCAAAAGCAACACTTCAAAGCCATCCCATGTCAAACTCCAGAACAAACTGAAGCTGCCAGAGATGCCTCACAGGGAGGAAGTTAACACATGATGGGAAGCTTAATGTGGAATCTCAGACCACGATAAACAGAAAAGCAACACTTTCTTATTAAACAAAACCTTTCCCATTAAGTTACAACTACAACAGAATGGCAATTTTACCTTCATCAGAGCAGCTCAAGAAAGTGGTATCTCTGCAGGATCAGCAGTTTTCCGTGTTCACAGCACACAGGCCTTTGGGAGCTGCAGGTTATTATTCCTCAGAGCCAAGGTAAGCAGACAGGAAGATAAGCCCCTCTCACGCCAGCCTGGCTGCCAGGTGCGTGCTCCGAGACACGGCCAGGGCAGGACAGCTCAGGCCAAGGCACTGACCCACGAGAAAACCCAAACTTTGAGGAGCTCAGGCTGATCCCAAGGGCAACAAGGAGGGTTAGGAAGCCGTGACAAACCTGCACGGAGCTCACCGCGCTTCTTACCTTCTTCTCTGCCCCCCTCGAGAAAAGGGCGAGAGATGGCTGGCACGATGGTCAAACTGCTCGAAATCCCAGCTTTCAGAAGGATTTTGGTTTTTTCCCCATTTATTTTTGAGCTCGGTAAAATCATCACCTCCGGAGCTGCAGCTGCCGGGCGCATCCCCGGCCGCACCGCGGCGGCGGCTCCCGCAGCTCCGGGGGATGCGGCGGCTGCCCGAGTCCACCCGCGCCGACCACCCGGATCCCACCCGCGTCCCCTCCACCGCCGCCGGGACGCTGCCCGTAGGCTGTCCCCGTAGGCTGTCCCCGTAGGCTGTCCCCAGCGCGCGCCGCTCGTCGTTGGCTACCGAGGGCCTCACAGCCCCGCGGGCGCAGTGTGTGCGTGTGGAGAGGGGGTTCCGTTCCCGGGGGTTCGCCCCTTTCCCCGGGGGCCGCTCACCTGC